>QODF01000030.1:1856325-1946241 GCA_024372805.1 Oostethus manadensis
TGATGATGGTAGAGTATGACCGCTGCGCAAAGCCTTCTCTGGCACATCCCAAATATTCTCACTGGGGTTAAGGTCTGGACTCCATGTGTGACAAGGATGTCTCATGCTCCCTGAACCACTCTTTCACAATTTGTGCCCAATGAATCCTGGTCTTGTCATCTTGGAGTATGCGTGTGCCATCAGGGAAGAAAACAATCCATTGATGGAATAACCATTGATGCTCATTCAGTATATTCAGGTAGTCAGCTGACCTCGTTTTTTGAGCACATAGGGTGTTGCTGAACCTAGACCCGACTAACTGCAGCAACCTCGTACCTATTTGCTTAGTTAAATCCAGGTGGCGACTTTTTTTTTGGACAGGCAGTGTGTGTATATATATACATATAAACATTTAAAAAATGGAAAACCTACCTTATCTCCTTTTGCACCACCAGGTTCACCAGGAGGGCCCTCAATTAGAATGTCACAATGAGAAAGTTGCAAACAAAAAAAACAGTGATGAGGCTTTTTTCTGCATGTAATTTACTCACTGCTGGACCTGGTTTTCCAATGCCTGGTAGGCCTGGATTTCCAGGCATACCGGGCTCCCCAGCCAAGCCTTCAGGACCTACTGAACCAGAGGTGCCCTGAGAAAACAAAGTTCAACACATCTCTGTATCATGTTAACGCAACAGTGAGAATATGGCATACAGGTTGATATATACTGTAGGTACTTCAGCTCAGAGTGTCAGACTTAATGCACACAGACCTTCTGTCCCTTGGGGCCGACTACACAGATGGAGCCTGCTCGACCCTGGGAAATGATGATGGACAGACAGAAAAGTGACAGCCTCAGTACAGGTCAGTGACATAAGTCCCGAGTCAGGAACAGGTTTTCCAAACCTCCATGTTCTAAAATTGTAAAGGACTCTGATGATTTTCCTCTTAAAATTGGAAATGATTGGAAATGTATTATCTGTAGCACAGCATTTGCAAACTTCCCTGCCTGCCTAATTCGCATCACACCAAGAAGCACATTCATATTCACTATGTTGGATGGATAGGGGCTTAAGAAAAATCTATCTTCGGCCAAATCCATCTGTTCGCAAAATCCCACTCAGCTTGGTGAACGGCTGAATCTGATGCAGGAACCAGGGAAATATCTCAAAGGTAGGCGCCCACGTTGTAATTTGTTCCTAAAAACTTTCCATTGCATCTTCAGGATCACTGCTTTAAACAGGCAAGATTAAAAGGTTTAAATCTTCCTGAATCGGGGGCTGCCTGCGTGCGAGATGAACAGCCCGGTCAATGAGGCAGCATTGATTGTGCAAGCTTTGTTGCTCTAGTCTAATCTAACATGCATTACCAAGCTGACTTAAAGCTGTGGCAGAGGAAAGTGGAAAGATATCAATTGGGGTCTGAGCTTAAAAGAGTAACGCCAAATACGTTTAGCGAGTATTTGCTCTTCGTCTGCTAGTGTGAGCGGATATCTGCCCATGAGTATGCTTTGTAAGCAGTTTGATTATTGAACAACAACAAAACGGATGCATATTTTAACGAGCCTATAACCCATGTGAAGAAAATTGGTAAAAATTTGCAACCTTAAAAATTTAAAATTGTTAGCATTTGAAAGTTGACAAGAAAATACACTGATTTAATTCAGGCTTTAATTAATGTACTTATTGATTTTTGACACCAACTAACTCCCGACAGACCAAGGCTAGAGTTTGTCACTCTGGGCGGAATCCAGTTATCATTACAAACAACCAAAAGTAAAGCTCTCACTGGAGACAAAGCGTATTCTCATAGAAAAAAGAAGGGGAGTCCAAAGTATTTGTGACCTGTGGCTATACAAACCTATTTTTCTCTTTAAAGTTAGTGGGTGCGACTTATACACCGTAAATTCAAGTATATCATTCAGTTTTTTTCTGAAATATATATAGTGTAACCTCTTTGCATGTCTACATTGGTTGCTTTCCAAAATATCAAAGTGGTGCTTGCATCTTTCCATTTTCAGTATGTGGCCCTTGGTGGAAAATGTTTAGACACCTCTTCTGTAGAAGTTGTGGAATATGGTATTTTGTGTACTGGTGCATGCACAAAGAGCTGGTGCCAGCACAGTAATGCTCATGTTGCTGGAAAATAGTCTTTTGGTAGCCTTTGTACAATTTCCTTCTCAATTCACTTGTGAATACATTGCAAACAAAGTAAGACCAAATTGAGAGAAACACCTACATCCTTCCCTGGAGTGCCTGTGAGGCCCTGTAGCCCAGTCTCTCCCTTCTGACCTTTTACTCCCTGGCAAAAGGAAGTTGAAAAAGAAGAAAAATATACCAAAAAAGGAAGGAGGAAAAAAAAAATATAAGGTCAAAAATGAAATGGATCAGAACAAGGTCAGTTCTCCATCATTGATTAGTTATAGATTTGTAAACCTTTCACCTTGAACTCCGCTGCTTCACCCCAGTTGGCAGGAGGCACCTGCAGAAGAAAGAAACATGTCTATGGCTCAAATCAATGACCTGGTTTTAAAAGGGCGAATCACACACACCGCTGGTGCAAAGCAGACAACGCTGCAACCAGTCAGGCGTCCAGGAGAACATCCAATAGAAAACTCATGCAACACACACACAACTTATGAGCATGCATGCATAATGCAGGCATGGAGCTGAGGTATGCTTTACAATTTAGATGTGGTAAAATCATATTCAAGCTTCCAGTGCGGCCACTATGAGTCACCAGTGAATAAACACACGAAGCACACAATCATTCACAGTGAAAATACATGTAGAGCTAAGTTGCTGCTGTGGGTTAGGAGGATTGGGATGAAGTGGGCGATGGCGTGCTGATCTGTGACAGAGGATGGGCACTCACCATCTCTTCTCTCTCCCCTTTCTGGCCTTTAAGTCCCTGCATGCACTGATGTTAGAGAAACATTGTTGGCATGCTTAACGCAGGATGGTGTTTTGATTAGATTTTTGCGTGCCAAATAACGAAGACAACGCTTATTTTTGGTGCAGCGTGACAGAGTGACAGAGTGTGTGTTTGTGTGAGATCAAATGATGAAAGTAACTTACTGAACCTGAATGTGAGCCAGAACAGCCATCACCCTAGGATAGAAAGGCAAACAACATAGTTATTGCTTTTTATATGCATTTGAGTGTGTGTGTGTGTGTGTGTGTGTGTTTGTGGGTACAGCTTCTATGGTTCCATGCACCAATTTATAGCAGAAGGCATGTCAGGGCACGTAATGATGTCGCACATTCCGCTGGTATTAGCCCTGCTGCACACACTTTCACACAATGTATGACTCACCCGGTCACCTTTTTCTCCTTTGAGCCCAGAAACTCTAACAAGATTTATAACCTGAAACACACACATGATACCGCGTAATCACACACCCCAAAGTAATCACATGATCACATGTAAAATGACTTCAATGAGCCATCTTGACATTTTATTTCCCATTATGTCTAAAAACATTTACACATAATATGCAGACATTTAGTTGACAAGTGGGATTACATTTTCTAATGCATGGTCCCTGACACACAGCGTTTAACACAATAATGCTTTTTCACAATGCACTCAACCAGCCCAGTGTTTCAGTTTATGTTGTAACCATGTGGTGGCACTATTTCATAAAAATAAACACCCCTATGCTGCTACAGTATGCGTTAAAAGGGATATGAGGTGGGCACATTAACACATTGCACCCACGGGAGATAGGGATCAGTGGGAATGTTTGATTCCCTCAATACACGATTGAGCGGAGCAGATGCTCTGCAACAGGAGGGTGCCAACACTAAATCTGGATAACCATGAAAAAAAAAACTGAAGTATTTTTAGTGTAATAAAGTCATTAAATCAGAGTCACTAACACCCCCCCACAATCCAGCTGCTGTTTGTGAGCACTTTCACACACCATAAAGTCATCTTACTGATGCTGCAACTGTGGACTTGCTGGGACAACACAAGCAGGCAAGGCAGCGCAGACACAATGTATTGCTTTCCTCTTTCCTTCCTTTGAGATCTACACTTAAAGCCATCAATGGATGGTGAGATGACGCACTGTTCCCGGGCTGTTGTCTCTGATAGTGGGCTCAGTCTGGCCCTTGTAGTTAAAACCTCAGAGGCTTTGCCAATGTTGTTTACAGGGACAAGCAGGGAGGCTGCTTTCATCGTATATGCTATGAATATCAAGTAGTCTTGGTCAATATTGAGGGTTTTCATAAAAACTAAAGTTGTATACACTTGTGGCCTGATCTACTAAGATCCCAAATAATAGGCGCTACATTGCGTGAAAAATTGCAAATACTAGAAGAGGGCGTGTTGCGGGTGATGCACTTTTTGCTTGCCCAAAGCTTAACAGGTGAAAAAGTGATGCAGACTCCCTATTTAAGTGAGGATTTTGTGTCTGCTACCGGTTGTCATCGTGGAGAGTTTGGGAGACGAGAGTGGCCGTACATTAAAAATGAGGTTTGAAGCCATGGAATTGGAGGTTTAGGTAAAGAATGCAAACACGTTAGGAAAGTCTAGCAAAGACATCGCCTCACCATAATATTGCTATATAAGTTTATTTTGTCATTTAACATACATGTTTTACACCACAACATTTAGTGTAAATGTATGTTTTTTTGTAGCCGAGGATCGGACCGCCAAGGCTCCTGTGTTCATCTGCCACCCAGCTTGACGTGCACCCGACCCCTTTGGCCCCTCCCATGAGTGGTGAGCTCATGGGAAGGGGGACCCACGTTGGCTCTTGACCCCCATGGGACAAAATCGCAGGTACAAGCGGCAGAAATGAGTTTTCTCCACAGGGTGGGTGGGCTATCCTTTAGAGATGTCATCCGGGAGAGACTCGGAGTAGAACCGCTGCTCCTCCGCACTGAGAGGAGCCAGATGAGGTGACTCGGGCATCTGGTTAGGATGCCTACTGAACGCCTCCCTTGGGAGGTGTTCAGGGCACATCCGACCGGTAAGAGACCTCGGGGAAAACCCAGGACACGTTGGAGAGACCATGTCTCTCAACTGGCCTAGGAACGCCTCGGGATAGGCTGGGAGGAGCTGGAGGAAGTGGCGGGGGAGAGGAAGGTCTGGGCTTCCCTGCTCAGGCTGCTGCGGAAGAAAATGGATGGGTGATGTACGGCTCAGCGCTCAATGCAGCGTCTACGTATATCTATGTCTAAGCGCAACCCCCACTAGTGGTGTTTTGACAACCCTGTTTTGGCGAGCGGACTCACTACCGCACACACACGGGTTCAAAGTCTATAAATTCCAAAATTTTGGATTGAAACACACACACAAATGTTGCTCAAATGGAAGTTGCAAATGTCCGCCATCTCTTGGTGTAAAGTAATAACTACGTAAATCATCATATTATCCAAAAATTCAGCAATGTTGCGACTTTGGCACATTACAGGTTATATCGGTTTTCATTATAGGATTAGGGTAGGATTAAATAAGCTCTGCTGGAATGTAACATAAATCAATCATAGTACAATACATAGTAGAATGTATGCATGTTTGAAACAAATTAAAGCATAACCATAACGATGGCCATTAGAGGAAAAAAAGCATACAGATATTTTTATGCCAATATCAGGGATTGTTGGATAATCCCTAGTTAGAATTCATATTATGACAAGAACCAATCTGCTAAGTAAAGAGAAATGAGTGGCTATCATTACATTAAGGAAGGTCAGTCAGTCAGTCAGTCAGGAAAATCATCATCAAAATGTCTTGATTCAACTTTTGCAGAATATTTCTTACTTTTTGTGCAAAAATATGACAGGGTGCCTAATTGCTAAAAACTATTTGATTGCAAAAAAGGAAGAACGGTTCTGTCTCCCTATTAGTCTCCCCATAAACAGATTCCTTCTGATTTGCGGACTTCAGCTTTTTGCTCATATAATGAAGTCAGTGATGCTGTTAAACGTTAGATGAGCAACTTGACAAGAACACTGTGATGGAAATTGGTTTTCAGGAAGCTCAATAGACGCCAAATCAAGCACAGATTAGATTTATAAAAACAATCTCATTAATACAGTAAAGACTGGAAGCCTGCTTGGGGTATTTGCCTTTGACATATCAAGTATAATATCCAAAATGCTCAAAGGTGCAATGCATATTTTCGAAAACATCTGTCCACATTAAATACACAGTAGAATCAAAGTCACTTTTGCTTCTTCGAACCAGCCTCCTTTAGTGACAGCCCCAACTAAGGTAATAACCTACATTGGTCAGGTGCAGTGAAAAGCACACAAAGGAGCAATTCAATGAAACCTTTGAGTTTTTGTATTCGAATTGTAAAAATAACATTCCTATAGTAGGTGAATGAAAAAATGGATTAGGCAGTCAAAAATCCTGAGGGTGGCGCGTAATGAGGCGTAAATCAGTCCTCAGTCAGTCTAAAAACAGGGCAAGGGAGAAAGGGAAAAACAGAGGACTAGCTATTTGTGTAACCTTATAAATCCCCTACACCTACAAACCTTAAATCGGCTCATCTGAAGCCACACAAAATGTGTCTATAAGAATTACACTATAACATGAAAACTTCAAACTCCAACACGCTAAAACAACCCTTACACAAATTGTAATGTTGTGATACATGTGAGACTTACTTTCTCAGCCAGATCTTTGGATGACAAGATGTCCTATTAGTGGGAAAAAACATAGGTCAGTTAGGAAATCAATCATTTGAAACAAGTGGGCTTATTCATGTTCCTCATCGGTAGCAATTTTGTAGCTGTTGGTAAGTCAAAGTATCACCATCAAACAGCATCTTTGGCGTTGGCGATGCAGTGCATCACTTGAATGTGTGCTGTCATTACAAATCATTGCATCAGATCATTGCTCAAAAATAAATACAATAGATGCCAATGAATAACAAATGAATGTGAGTACTTGAGAGACCGATAAAAAAGCATATTTTTAAAACTCCAGTAAAGCATGCATGATCCTGCATAGCAGCACCTTCTGCTGGCTTGACGTTAACATTCTCCGATTTCACCGACTAGAGACCCTAAACAAAGCATCCCACGAGAAAAACTTAAATACAAAGTACCTCTTTGCCTCCTCTCTCTGCTCTGTGCTGTTTTTGCAAACAAGTCTTCAATAAAGGTAAATGTTCATTTATCAGGTTCATTAATCATTTATGATTACTTTGGATTGCTTTAAGCATGTAAAACAAGAATTATTCCCTATAAAATGTATTTATGATAATATACCTGGGTGTCTGGAATGGATTCATTGGATTTACATACTTTGTAATGGGAAAAATTGCTTTGGTTTTCATACTATTTTGTTTTTTGCAAACTAAGTTTTGAAAACTTTCTAATATTGTTTTAGGAATGTTCTTTTCAATTTTCAAACCTAAATAATATTGTTATTATTATATTTGCATGTGTTTATTCAAAACCATTTGAAATAAAAACGTTATCTTAGCCTGTCGTGCAGGGGAACACATTTATTAAAATAATACTTTCATGTTATCAAACATATGGAGGAGTCTTCAATTGCATTGATATTGTTCAGACAGCTTAGCAGTCCTACATCTGGATTTTCATTTATTTTGTTATACAATAAGTCCTCGTTTATCATGGTTAATTGATTCCTTACCACACCATAAAGTAGGGTTCCTTTTTTGTAAAGAAAACATGTTTGCAGTTCAAGCGTAAGTAACCTGTTTACAACCTTTCAAATACAGTTTTTAACATTATTAGAGCCCTCTAGGCATGGAATTCACATTTTGACTAATAATAACATATAATCCACAAACCATAAAACAGTGTTAATGAATCAACTTTGAAAAAGCAAAACAGACTGAAACGAAGGGAGGATTACGTTACAGTTTTTATATTCACGTCACATTTAACCTTCTTATACCTAGCTTTGTTGCCATTTGCGAGCGAGCACTGGTCTGGATCTTAAACAAATGACTACATACGTGTACCAAATATATACAGTAGTATCATATCTACAATCACTTACTAAAATTTACTACAACTACGCTTAAATGTCAATTAAATCCCTGTCTTTGGTCATTTGTTTATGAAAAGGAAAAGTACACAAAGTGGATCTGCTGATAATAGAAACTGCTGCAATCATCTGTGGTAATGTCAGGAAGAGGAAGCCGCCTGGAACTATAGGAGGTTTATCACGGCATTACTATGCAGGCTTCTTCAGGAACTAACTAGTGATGGGAAGATGGTGACCGGTGAGACACACTCCAGTTGCTTGCTGGTTGTGTACTTGGGATTGATTAGCGATTTTGGAAGTGCCAGACTTTTTAAGGCAAGCTTGCATTTTACAAGACAAACATCAAATTGTAATTAATAGATAATTGGATATACGCTGTACTACATTAGTATGAGTGATGAAAAAAGTGGGAGTGCTACCAAAATAAATCGCCTCTATGTTGCTCCTGAAGAACTTCATATATCAACATTTGACAGCTGTAAAATTTACCATGGAAATTAGTGGAGACAAATAACTCCCATAGGTTGCATAAGGCACCATTTGCAATGTTCTGACATGGCCTGCGGGTACTGAACAATTGCTACTTGCAACTTAAATCCAATAATAATTTCTAAAGAGTGAGGTGCAGTAGTTTCAAGGAACAATAACAACTATGGTACTTGGAAAACAGCCAATGGGCTCATACAGATACACTTTATATGTACGGGCAAAATTATGTGCTTTACCTGGTTAAAAGAGTTCTCCCACAAGTCATTCTCTGCAGCCCGTCGGCTCTTGGAGGCATCCAGTGGACACTGTAATCATGCAATGGGAAATCATTTAACACAGCGTGACGACAACATAATGCTGCCACAGATTCCCATTAAGATATTCAAAACAACACACTTTAATATGTATTAAATGTAGCGCATACTCAATTTAGCACATTATGCAAACACAACCAACTGTTTCGATAAACTCCGTGCGACACTTGCATTAGAGACTGTAAAGAGTAATACAGAATACTCACTACAATATAGTACAGGTCATGCGGCTCATCAAGATTTGGACAACGTTATGATATTTTATGATGATTTATACCAATTCAAAGTGTAAATTGCATTACAATTTCCTACCACATCATTTCTACTTTCGTCAATCTATTTTTGCTTACTACACATCTTATTTACACCCACTTCTTGTTCGTAACACAAGCCTGTTATAATATAATTCATAAGTTCTACCACACACGTGCACACACACCTGCAGTATATATCATTATTATGTTGTATTTATACCTCTCACAAATACTAATATGACATTACTCATCATCATAACATCAGCATGTATCAACATATCGATCATAATTCTTGGAGTTACATATATTTTTTTATGTATACAGTACATGAGATGTGATTACTAAATATGGTAGTTAATCGTGTTGATGGTAATAATAATTAGTTGGTTAGAATAACTGGACCACTCATGGCCAAGTGTCCCATTCTGTGCATGACACAAGATTATGGAGGTTTGCTGCGAGAACGTGGATGATCTCCTGCTGCTGAGCCTCCGCTTGTCTGCCCTACTCTGGTGATTTTGTTATGCGAGTGTCTTATGCTGTGCATTAAAAGAGACAATATTGTGGAGGTCTGCTGCGATAAGGTGGATGATCTCCTGCAACCGAAACTCTACTTGTTTGCCCTGATGTAGTGATTTTATTGTTTGAGAGAACAATCTAAAAAAAAAGAATAAAATTAACACCTACTTAAGTCAGTATGCATATTTTTCATGTATTATAATTTTACCATCATCACTTTTACCTCTGTTTAAATTTATTTTAATTTTTAGTAGTCTAAATATGTTTTTTAACATTATTAGAGCCCTCTAGACATGAACTAACACTTTTATAGTCACCACTCACACTTTTATTGACCACAGTAGTGGACATAATCATAGGAAATAAGCCATTTAAAGCATACGGTAAATAAGACTCATACTTGTGTGTATTGAACATTTTTTGTGTGAAAATTGTTCCGTGATATTTAGTATGTACCCCATGAACCTAATATCCATTTGTAGCTTCCCCTTGGGACAAAAACATTCTCCAAACTAACCACAATGCATATCTGATTTAAATGTCACTTTGCTAAAAATATATATTTGGAGTCCGAGGACCGGGGGATAACACCAGCCCCCTATTTAAGGTACAGCCAGTGACGGTTAGGAAAAGCATGTAAACAAAAATGCAGGAATCGTTTTTTTGTGATTGGTTTTGAAAGGCATTTTGGTCAGTGCTCAATCAATCGGAGAAGTCACTATGATAATATCTAGTTTAGTTTATTTCAATGAAACTGCACTGTAATCCATTGCCCAACATTCAGTGCAGGTTAGGCCACTCAACACTACAAACATCTTCAGAAACATTTCAGGATGTTGCATATGCTCTAAAACCATATGGAAAAAAAGAGTACAAAGTTAAATCTGAAATGGGTACCACAGATTTTGCAACACACATCTTTATGGAAGTTCATTACATGTAAACATTATGTGATACAATGAAATGCAGATTATGTGAAAAATGGGTATAAAAAAACAACAAAATAAAACAATTAGGGCAGAACAAACAAACAATGCAAAATCCCTAATTTTTTGTCACTTCACACTCCCATATTGGCCAAGCACGTCTAATGTTGCATAATTGCACACAATGGAATCAGTCCCAAGCCAATTGAGTGTGTGTACATACTCATTTCTGTATAAGAAGCCTCCACAGAATATTATGTCAACAAGATATTAGACTGGGAAGCCAAGTAACAGACTGAGCAACAAACAAGGATTTCTCTTATAGTATGATTGAACCACAAGAAAAGGAAATAAAATATAATACATAAATGACAATAAAGTAGTAGTGATTAACATCACTTGAAGGCCTGCGGGGCGAATGCATAGATGTTTATTGTTTTAATTCAGCAACTTATTTGCACTCAGCTTATCCTGGAGCTATTGTTGCAGTAAAGCCTTTGAGACATCTGTGAAGCATCTCCAAATGAACAATTGTTATTAGTTTGACTTGTGTTTAATCAATTAAATAAGTCACACACCACTCAAAATTATGCATATCGCCACAAGTTAAATTGGAGGTTTGCTGTGCCAAAATACAATAGCACAATGCTGCTGCTTCATTTGCATTTCTTTTTCTTTCTCTCTGTGTGGCTTCAGGCCGTTCCCCTGAAACCAATGACTTTCCAAGACTTCTAATACAAATGTTAAAGCTAATATCATAAATGGTGTGATTACTATTCACTATTGTTGACGGCGAGATGGCATTATTTAACAATATAGGGAGTTTAAGTAGTAAAAACAACTTTTAGGTGGTAGGCATAAAAATTCTGCACATAAAATGCCTAAAATACAATAATCATATGAAGTGAGAGGTTGCTCCAAGCGAGAACTTGCACAGGTCTGCATGTGATACTACATGTCTGAACCAGCAAACAGCAAAAAATTAGTTTTTCATGGATTTACACTCCTTCTTCCTTCTTCTTGTCTCTTGCCTGTGGTTGACCTTCCTTTTACTCATTTGATTTCATATTGTGTGTATATGAGGTTGAACCAACATTCCGACTGAGCAGGTAAATCAAAGTGACATAAGTGCCGTTAACCATTAAATGCAAAGTCTCACCCGAGCTCCAGGTATCTCACAGCAGGATTCCTGACTAGCGAGGGTTGGATCGCAGTACAGCATCACCTGCTGAATGTCCATCTGACAGAGTGACAGCAAGAGGGGGAGAGATAATCCAAGTGTAAATGAGGTGGTAAACACAGATGAGAGCCAATTAAGTGTTCGTTTATATAAAGTGTTAGGAAAGCACTTTGTTGGGAGGTTTTTTGTGTGTATGTGTGAGTACCTCAGGCTTGTGTTAACCAAACACCCTGCATGCTTTGCCACTAATGAAGTTAATTGATCTTTAAACTAATATAAACGCCGGGATTACAGGATCTATTCAGCGTTAATAGCCCTGGCTCACGGCAGGCTCAATCTCCCAGGTAGTCCGCTTGCTTTTTAATCATGACTGAACAAGATTGCCTCATCAAAACAACTGCACCCAAGAGCAGACAAAACACACACTTAAATACTAATATAGAAGGAACATTTCTTGTGAACAAAGAGCTTTATCCCAGTGCAAACATGTTATTCTGTCATTCCTACTTGAAATATTCAGGTTATTAAAAAAACTATGCCAGACCATTTCAAAGATATGTTTTCTAACCAGTAAGCCCAATATCAGACAATACTTGCAACACCAAAGATTGTCCTGACTGTGTACCAGTCCAATAAATTATTAAAAAACTCTGAGGGAATAAACTAAAGATGCAAGTAACAATTATTTCCTGAGATAGATAGATAGATCAGTATGTAGCAAACACAAATACTGAGTGGATAAGATGCTTTGAAACTGTGAAAAACACACTGCTTTGAAGCAAGACACGCTAATAAACAACAATGGATGAGAGGCAATTGACCAAGATTAGGGCACAGATTTTACTACCTACAAAAGACTGAAGGCAGCAGGAAAAAGGTCAGCTGCAGCAAAATGAAGACTGTCGCGGTTATACTGCAGTATACAGCAACACTGCAGTGACCCACGTTGAATAAAACCAGAGATAAGAAACTCGTGATCCTGTCGGTTTTGCTGCCACTCAATTCTCTTAGTTGCAGTACCTCTTATGGAGCTCCTGGAGTTGAGCCATCAGCTCCTCATCTTGCATCAGGCCTTTATCAGCCTGGTTTTGCCACGCTTAGATGTCAGACTGTCTTCCATGCTGAGCCACTCCATGACCATAGCCTTGCCCCTTCATTTGCCATTAGCTACTTTGTATGATTACCTTGCTTTTTGTTGTACTTTCCCCCCTTGCACCAGAATTATGTTGCAGACAATTTTTGTTCACCTTTTTGCTACCTGCCTGTTTGTCTGCAAACACTCAGTTGTGTCGCCCTCATGAGTGATGCAATGTCTCTTAGTAACCCACAGTACCAACATTTTCAAACAGAAAAGGACAAATGTTCCAGAAGCAGATCATCTTGTTGCACATACCTGTACAGGCCCAGCATCAGAAGCTCGAATGCCCAGAAGAGTATGTCCATCAGTAGGCAGTCTTCCACGAGGCTCCAGGGGTTGTTTCTCGGTGTCTCTGCAGTCCACATGGAGGGAGGCATATTCTCGTTGGATGCTTAGGGCCACTTTGTGCCAGCGTAAATCCTTCAGAGACGCCACACCCTCGTTGGTGAAAACACAGCTCACCGGGTCAGCTGCAGGGTCTTGCCCTCTGGCTCTCAATGACAGAGTGCCATCAGGGCCATTCAGGTCCACAGAGAGCTAGATTGAAAATAGGGATGTCACCAGGAATGTAGTTGTAGGGTCTTCAAAAAGATAGTAATGTATAGATCTACTAGGTTGAACAGCAAGCAGCGTCAAACAAGAGTAATGTGTGCATGCTGCAACCACTTCAGAGTTGTTGAACACACAAGGAGGATTTAAAAAGGAGGACTTAGAGTAATAATTACACACAAGAGCAATAACCTAATAAACCACTCCTAATGAGGGGACTTGGCTTCTATTCATCATACATATTGAGTATTTATCTGGCTTCTAGTGATTATATGTACTGCGAGGAACCCCTGTGCTTCATCATGCAACACACATGCATGAATAACAATGAAGGAGGCTTGAAAGTAGAATGCAGAAAAAGGATGTTCGAAAGGATGAGCATAGGGAAGAGGACGTGAGGGATGGTTCAGACGACGAATAGGGAAATTAAACTGGGAAGAATTGAAAAGGTTCCACAAATCTGATGACTGTGCAAAAGAAGGATGCACAGAAGCATGAAATATTTGACAAAGGCTTTGATGTAAGACATGAGGAGCAGTAGAAAGGAGCAGGTAAGTGAGTGATGCATGAAAAAAAGAGAAATTAGTCAAGGCAAGGGAGGTTGGAATGTCTCCTGGAAGAAAAGGAGACTGCAAGAAAATGACTACAAAGTATCGCAAGAAGGGAAAGAAAAGCACTGCACCTGAGGGTATCCCTGCTCATCAGATATCTGAATTAGGTAGGTGGTGTCCCTCAGGGCCGCCTTTTTTAATGCCAAGGTGAATATCAGAGTGAACTCCTCGGGAAGACCATCAGGAAACACCTCGCTAGAACACAAGAAAGTTCAGAAGACTTAGGAATGTAGCTACCAGATCATAACATCCCTTGAAAATGTACACCCCATACAGAATTTTTAAGGAAGGAACACAATGACAAAGTCATTTTGCAATGTTGTGAGAGTGTATGCATTTGTTGTTGCTTGTTTTAGCTGTGAGGCAAATTGACACGTTTGAAAAGTTTTACCAAAGTTTTGACTGAATACATAACGTAGGGCACACAGGGCCGTACTGTATTTCTTGAAGACAAAGCATAAGCCAAGATCATCGCAAGTGCAAGGTCTGCAGTGGTTCAGGAGATCATAAACAGCCTGTGGGTAAAAAACTAAGGAATTAAAGACATCTCCGACAATTACTACAGGCTTCATAAGTCAACCTACTGATAAAATTGCACTTTTAGGGCAAAAGCAGGACTCTGCAGTATGTACTGGCAGGGTTGCATTCCCCAACAATTGCAATGCGTGAGAAGAATTTGGATTGTTCAGAAACTTTCATATGTATAGTATATGAAAGAAAAGAACACGCTAGGTGTCTCTATCTCATTAAAACAGGTCAAGACAGACAGATGTGTGAGTTTATAGTCCGTGCGGAGTCTGCTCCGAAACTGCAGGGCGCAGTATATCAAAAACACACGTCGGTACTAAACTAGAACTGTAGATGTTTGACATTGTTTACTCGACTTCCAACATGGCTACACTTGCACGTCTACTTCTTGAAGAAGAGGAATTGTGTTGCATTTATTTGCTGTTGTGACAGAAAAGGAACAGAAGGTGGCCCACTCATCCTTTGAATAGGAGGAGGCGAGATGCCAAGCATGAGCTGCAATCGGGATTCAGGTCAGGACTTTGACAAAACCATTCCAAAGTCTTCATTTTGTTTTTCTTCAGCCATTCAATGGTGGACTTGCTGGTGTGTTTTAGAACCTTCTCCTGCTACAGAACCCAAGTTTGTTTCATCTCGAGGTCAGGAACAGATGCTGGACCTTAGAGATCCTTAAAGATGTTTTGGTAGACAGAATTCAAGGTTTCATTTATCACAGCAAGTTTTCCAGGTCCTGAAGCAGCAAAACAGCCCCAGACCATCACACCACCACCACCACCACCATATTTTACTGGGGGTATGAGGTTATTTTTCTGAAATGTGGTGTGATGTGACACACATCTTCCAAAAAGTTTTGTCTCGTCAGACCACTCAGAATATTTTCCCAAAGGTCTTGGGGATCATCAAGATGTTTTCTAGCAAAATTGCAAGAAGACCTAATGTTCTTTTTGTTCAGCAGCGGCTTTTGTCTTGGCATGCAAACTCTTTTTTATCCAGTGTTTTTCTTATTGTGGAGTAATGGACACTTCAGTAAAGGCGAGTGTCTACACTACAGCATGGCATGTAGTGCTTTGGATCTCTTGGATAAATTGTCACTGCGGTTTTGGTGTCATTTTGGGTGGCTGGCCATTCCATGGTAGGTTTACCACTGTTCCAGGTTTTGTTTGTTAACTTCATTTGTGAATAATGGCTCTCACTGTGGTTTGCTGGAGTCATAAAGCATTAGAAATGGCTTTACAACATATTCCATGCTGGTAGATCAAAAATTCATGCATGTAGTTCATGATTTGCTCCTCTCCAGCTGAGGCTGCTGCTCAATGGATATTATTATTATATTGGCTCTGTTACTATGACAAGCACCTTCCAGCTCACGCATGCCCCCACCACTTCAGAATGAAAAGAGTACTGCAGTGCCTTGGCATATGACATTTTTATATATTTTATTGTACGGGTGGCAATACTAATCACACTTACATTAAATACATTACACAGGCTGTAAAAAGTCTTTGTGTAATATAAATATTTCTGCAACATATATTATTGGCCACATGCTGCCATAACTGGCAGGCACCGATGATGTAACGCAGTGCAGACGTTAGGGTGAGAGCTTGGGCATTAGGCCGAAAAGAGACACTCGCGGCAGACTCATCTTAGGTTCCTGCCCTGTATTTGGTAAGCAAATGCGCAAATTCAAAGATTTTTACTTGTTTGATAACCACTGGAATCACGCAGACAATACATTTATAATACCGTTCAACGGGCAAATATTAATATTTTATGTTATCATTATTTTTTTTTATATTATTCGCCTGCCTCATGTCACAGGTACTCACGACTAATGAATCATAATGTAAGCTGATCAGTCAAACACATGGATTTATTAAGCGGTGGTAGCATCAATGACAGCACACGACTAACTATGGTGTGTTCAATGACAGCCGAACAAAGTCTGTCAGCGCTTGGTGCTAAAACTAGCAGTGAGACATAAACATGTACAAAATTGTTAGGATGAATTAGATGTCTTTTCTGTGGAAAAATGCCTTTTTTTTTAAAACTAAAACCCACAAATTTGAAAGGTTGCAAATGCTAAATCAAAAATGTGCAGGGATCTCCTATATTGTTAAAAATTGAGCATTTACATCACGTTAGGTAAGGATTTGGCCAAATTAAAGTGACTTTCGAATGCAAATGCTCTCCTCTGATGTGCTTGAGGGTAAAGTGATAAGGTCTGCGCCTGTGTGAGCTTTTTGATATGCAATGATTGTTTGGTTATTTCCGTTTATTTTCTCACCCACATATTGTGGCTAGAGTCAGCATTACAATGCAAAGCACACGGTGAGTAAGTAACCCCTTGGCACTAATTTTCATAGCAGATACAGCCCAGCAAGCCACATCCCCCACATTTGGTCAAGGGCATCTAAACGCACAAATTCACACAGACAATTATTCACTGCATGAAGGTGTATTGAAAGATGAAGGGTTCACAAACAACCCCGGCAAAATGCATGTTCACTGAAATGGAAAATACTATGAAATATTTCTATGTGTGTTTGTTAGCACACATACGCTTACATGGCCCATCCTGCCAGCTGTGGTTCCCTACCTCTTGAATTGGGGTGACAGTGATTTATGACAGAGGGAAGATCCAAGGGGATACATCCAGCTACAAGATGTCAAAACAAAGTGAAGATGGGTAGAAGTAAAGGTGAGAGGGAGAGAATGCAAACTAAGTAGAGGCCAAGGAGAGTTTTTCAAAACTTCCCAACTCTGATGGTGGATTAATATTCTCCACAATATATCACTAGACCGTCTGAGGATGTTTGTGATATGACAGTACAAGTTGATTTGTTTTGTTCTGTCGATTTACAATGTGAGCTGCGGGGCAAAAAAACACTTTATTTTATAGTTATTGACTTTTTAAGTTGAAGGTACCTGACTTGCCCTCTTTACATTCACTACACAAGGGGAAAAAGCATAAGGGCTGTGTAAATACGCACACAAGAACGTACTACAAGTTAGATCAGATCAGTTGGATTCAGATCTCAAATACATTTTTGTCAGAGGAAGTTCATGTCAGTAGAAAGTAACACAATATAGAGGTGAATAATAAAAGCCAGGGTCTAATACGTATGCATATCGAAATATAAAAAGGAGAAAATGGAATTTATCAGAAGGTGAATGTTTTCATTGATATCTGCAATAATTAATTTTTAATAGAGCCCTCTTTACATGAAATAACACCCCTATAGTCACCTTTTCATATTACCTATAATAGTAGCTATAATTATAGAAAATAAGGCATTTGAGACATAAATAAGACGTGTGTTTGTGTGTGTGCCAATAAATGTGTTACGGATGTGTGGAGGGAAGGAAATTACGTCGGTGGTTCAGAGTTTAGCTTACGACCACAACAGTGGCTCGTGTTTGTAGCCCCCCGATTATGATTACTGCATTATTATTGTGTCCGCTGTCAGATAACTCAAGCCTACTGTAAGCCTGTTGTTCCAGCAATCAAGTCTGGTACTTGTATGTTTCACCAAATGTAACATTGCTGACAGCCACTGATCAGTGTAGAATACATCATATTGCAATTTGAATGTGTTTTGTCAATGCCTTGTACTTGTTCACTAGTTCATTAGGTGACCTTTATTCTTAAAAATGTTTAATTGATGCAAACAATATAGAAAGTTTGCTTAAAAATGCATTTAGTACTACATTAATATTTAGTAAATAGTTTATTTTGGAAAAATTGTGATAGAGTGAAATCGCAAATTTGAATCGTGGTGTGCCAAAAGATGATTATGTGATGTGATTAATTTTTGAACTCTTCTTTAATCACAGAATGAGCTTTTTAAAAAATCCATAATTACATATTTTCTATTATTTTATCTACACATTAGAACATTTTAACACAGAAAGTAAATAAACAAACAGTAATTGCACTGCCCTGAAAAAAAATGAGGATTGTTTGATCCTATTCCTTTTTTAAACATTGTGAAAGCGTAAACATGTGATGTTCTTAAATGTAACGTGTTAGAATAAACCATGACCATCATCTAGGTTGCCATGACATTTTGAAGTAATTTCACTGCAAACATGCATCAGCAAATTCTATTTTGGAGTTCATAAAAGCCAATCTGGGCACTGGAAAAAAAGTAAAGTGCATAATTCATAATTCCATCCAATTTTGGTGGTGCTAATCCTGTCCGGGGGGAAGGCTCATCTGAAGGTGGATGATGTTTGAGCCTCTCTAAATATATATATATTTTTTATTTTTCGCTTGGTTTTAATCCACACCCACATCTTGCTCTTTTATACTCACAGAGACCTCAAAAAAGATCATACAATTCAGACTCTTGAGAACTTTTTTTTAATGAAAAATGTATCTGACAAGTTACTCTTGCTGATTTTTAATCCAGCAATCAACCTCGCAAAACATGTTTCATGCATAAACAAATACAATCAGCATGCAGGGCAGTTGATCTCGCCTCAGATCCCAGAGGATGCTTGGCCTCAAGGCTTTTCTCTGTGCTGAATTGTATATCACAGTGCTAATACATGTGAAATTCTTTGATTGCTATCTGGACCGCAAGCCATAATATCAGAGAATTGCTTCCCCACACTCTCTAGACGTATAAGAGCTACATAAAAAAACTGGCCTCTAGCAATGAAACCCTGTTTTGCTGAGTGCTACTCATTTCACTGGCAGCGGACAACTGAGATGGCCCGAGAAACAAGTGTCTTCTTGTGGCTGTCACTCATTTCTGTATGAGTGGATTAGCCTCGAATAAAAAGCAAATCATTGGTCCCCAATTACTGTACACACATTTCAGCCTTCACTTAGCCCAGTGGTTCTCTGTTCTTCTTTGTCACGCCCCCCGTAGGGGCTAGAAATGTTGTTGTGTCCCCCATTTGAAATACTATTGACAGCTGATAATATTGTAATGACCCTTAGGGTGTTAAGTGTTGTGTTTGTGTATGTGTTGCCATAAAAGATGTGTTCGGGGTAGGGCAGAGGTCTGATGTTTGTGCTGTGCTGTGCTGTGAAAGGGCTACGCGACGACTGGCTGCCGAAGCAGGATTCGCACCATCCTTTGAGCGGAGGGACTGTGACAACAGCAGGGGCGGGGCTGGACTGACACCTCTTGCACGTGATGTGAACAAAGATGCCTGCTCCCATGTGACAGTCAACCACACCCCACTGTCATCTGCACCGTGCGCCGTTTGTAGTGGTCACCTATGTCGGTGACTTTTGCCAGATCCCAGTGACGGTAGCAGGCAAGAGATGCACAGCCTTCCTGGACACGGGGTCTAATGCCACGCTGCTGCGGCCTGACACTGTCCCAATGGGAGATGCTGTGGAAGATACTGTAGTTCAGCTGAGAAATGTGACCGGTGCGCTGGCCCAGTGTTCCAGTTGGTAGTGGTCAACCGCTCTTTTTACTGGTTGGGTGGCGGTGGTGCAGCAGGCTTGCAGCCTGGGACTGGACTTCTTGGCAATTGGTGCAGTCCTGTTGCTCCCTGTTGCTTCCTGGGAGAGAAGTGGTGAAGTTGACATCTCCCACAGCATGTTTAACTGCTCCCACCATGACGGCCAGCACCGTAAAGACATCCGCAGCACCACCAAGGGTACTATGCCCAGGGGAAGACAGGCGGACTGCTGTAGTGAGGGACATCTGGTCCAAGAATTGTGAGGGCCTGAACTATCAGCAACAGGAGCAGCAATGGCAGATGCTGCAGGAATATAAGGACATCTTTGCACTGGAGGAGAGTGACGTCGGTTTAACTAACCTGGTGGAGCACACCGTTGACACAGGTGATGCCCAGCCCATTAAAGTGCACCCTCACCGCATGCCATGCCAGGAGGCAGCTGACAAGAAGCTGGATGAGATGCTGAGAGCCGGCATAATAGAGCCCCCCAACAGTCCGTGGGCATCTATTATTGTGATGGTGTCCAAGGAGAACAGCTCAAAGATGCGCTTTTGTGTTGACTACAAGCCACTCAACAAGGTCACCAGAAAGGACTACCACCCTCTCCCCAGAGTTGATGAGTCCCTGGACATGGTGGCTGGGTCCTCATGGTTCTCCACCCTAGATCTACGAAGAGCATGCCTCTCTAGCACCGGAGTCCAAGACAAAGATTTCTTTTTGCACCACCGAAGGACTATGGCAGTTCAAAGTCATGAGTTTCGGACTGTGTAACGCTCCTGCATCCTTTGAGAGATTAATGGACAGGGTGCTGGCTGGTGTCCCATGTCAGCGATGCTTGGTATACTTTGATGACCTGTTGGCGCATGGAAGCTCAGTCAAGGCAAGCCTGGACTCTCTGTGGGAGGTGTTGGAAAGAATATCAGCTGCAGGTCCGAAGTGGACAAATGCCACTTCATGCGGAGGGAATTTGAGTTTTTGGGGCATAAATTTGGACATAAGGGCATCAGCACACTGGACGAAAAGATTAATTCCATCAAAGCTAGCCCACCCCTGCAGACCAAACGCTTCCTTGGCTAGGCTTCCTGTTACAGGAGGTTTGTGAGGGGATTTTCCTCCATGACAGCACCCCTCTTCAACCTGTTATGAAAAAACTGCGACTTCGGCTAGTGGATGGAATTTCAATGTCAACCGGCATTTGAAACCCTCAGAAGAGCTCTGACCGAATCTCCAGTCCTTGCCCCACCTGACCCCGCCGTCCCCTTTATACTGGACACAGATGCCAGTAACATTGGGCTGGGAGCTGTGCTGTCGCAGAAAGTGACGGATGGAGAGAGTGGTTGCATACTTCAGCCGTGTCTTGAGCAGGAGTGAACAGTGCTATTATGTCACAAGACGAGAACTCCTGGCAGTAGTTGTGGCAGCAAGACACTTTAGGTACTACTTTTGTGGCACGTCATTCATTATTCGGACAGACCACGCTGCACAAAAGTGGCTGATGTCATTCAAGAGGGCCAGGTAGCACGTTGGCTGGAGGGGTTCCAGTCTTTCAGTTTCACTGTGGAGCACAGAGCTGGTGCACACCACAGCAATGCGGATGCACTCCCCCACCGTCCATGTGCTGCAGTGGGGTGTCACTTTTGTAAGAGGAGAAAGGAGCGGGAAAAAGAGCTCACACAGTTAAACAATGCAATGCCATTCCCCTGCAGAGCACTCCAGGCCATGGACACGATGGAGTGGAGGGCACAACAAGAGCAAGACATGGAGCTAGTACCAGTGGTACAATGGTGAGAACATGAGCAGAGACCAGCCTGGGGTGAGGTCACCGGGCTCTCTATCTTCACAAAAGAACTATGGGCCAAGTTTGACACGCTTTGCCTGAAAGAATGAGTGCTACAGCGAGCATGGCGAGACCCAGCTACAGGAGAGGACAGGTGGCAGATTGTGATGCCCAAGTCCTTGAGGACAGCGGTGATGGAAGCCTGTCATAGGGGCAGTGGCTCTAGCCATTTCGGCGTCTCCAAGACCCTTTGCCACCTGTGGTTCCCTACCTCTCGAAGCAAAACGTAATTTAACCTTTGACCCAGGTCAAGGGTTACACAAGCCCCCTGTGTTTATAGCTGTCTCGGGCAATGCCTGTTAAATGAAGCATTCAAATCATCAAGATTTCGAGAATTAAGTTGTAAATTGACGACAATAATTTTGCATATGTATGGGAAAAGATCGTCATATTACAAGAGTAAAAACGCAACTTTACGGGAAAAAAATTTTAAACTTCATTTTGTAGGCATTGCCTGAGACCGCTATAAAACGGAGAGCCGTATGTGGCGGGGCGAGGTATTAGAGGGTAATGGTGAGATGATGCTAACCCAAGCTAACCTGGTTGTACCCAACTGCTCTATTTTGCTTTCTCGTTATAAATAAAAGCTTGAAGACAGAGGGAAGTTTCCCTCCCCACTGAAGAACTATGCTCTAGTTTTCCTCGGACACAAATGACACAATAACACGTAATTACCACTTTAAATCTCGTAATATTACGATTTTTTCCCGTAAAATGACAACTTTTAATCTTAAAATCTCAGGTTATCAAAACAACTAATTTTATTATTTTATTTATTTATTGTTTTGTTGTTGTTTTTTAAATAACAGTTTTTAGCTCTGTTTGACCCTACAAGTTGTTTGTTGTCAAATATGTAATAAAAAAAAGAGTCTTGTTTTTAAACTTTTATTTTGTAAAACCAGCCTAATTAAAACGTGTACGACTTGAAACAACTTGGTTCCCAAACTGTTTACTGTTGTGTACCCTTTCAAACATATGACTTGAAGCCATGCATCCTCTACTCCTGCAGGGGGAAAAAACATACACCTTTTTATCTTAATTAGCTTGAAATATTTCTCATAATTAACTGGTTAATTAATGTGATAGTAATTTGGGGTTTATAATGTGTGTTATGCATGGTCACCTTTTGCAGAAATTTGCAGAAATTGGAACACCAATTAAAATGAAATCTTCAAGATTAAACACTCTTAATTCACAAAATAATCATCAAACTTACTTATTTGTTCATATGATGCACACACAGCAATGAACAACTTCACACTCGGTCTCCGTTTTGCTTCTCCCTGTGCCATGAGGCGTTCAGGGGCACATTGTGAATGTTCTTATTCATTTGTATTCACTTACCCCCATCACAATTAGCATATCCCATACCCCATTTTTGGGAACCTAGGTACTGTGGTAAAACCCTGTACTGTTTGGTCTGCCCTATACAGGACAGTCTGAATGCCTATACAGGCTGGCTCTGTCATTTCCCACACTGTACATATTTCAAATGAGGGACAGTCCCCCTAAAAGCAGACAAAACGAAGTATAGGACAGTTTACATATCAGAGAGTAGGGACTAAAACAGCCGTGCGGCCCCGCCCAGCACTTCAAACCCGGCGTATGTCTTAAACTGGGTACCAGCAGGGCCATCTATTCTTTCAAATGAAATATATTCACATTCCTTAAAAAAATAACAATACAAATAATTAGAGTATTTAGGGAGAAATTTTTTTTTATTCTCACGCACAAAAAACATACTCTATCACAGCCCAAATACCAAGGTACGGACCGTAGACCTACTATTATTTATTTTGTGTTATTAAGGCTCTGTGTTGACATTTTTTTTACAGTCACCCAGGTAGCATTCTCTAGGGGCAAAGGTTTTTTTTTTTTACCATACATTATATTCTATCTGCCCATTAAAAACTATGTGAGACACAAGTGTCTCATTGAACAAAAATAATGTTTTGCAGACAGCTTTATTAGGCCGTAGAGTGAGCAGAGCTAGCAGCACTAGACAGACTGATAAACTACTCCGTGCTGAGCCAATTGTCATGTTGTGAAGAGTGCTGACTAGGAAGAGGCAGAGCTGTCAGGAGGAGCAGTTAAAATTCAGCTGTCAAGGCAGCACTCAACAGCTATTTTTGACATTTCAAACACATCTTGCAATGTAAGCACACTGATAAGTGAAAATAATGCGCATTTGTTCATTCATTCAACCATTCTCTACTACTGCCTATAATGTTTAGGGCTATAAGGGGGTGGAGCCTATCCAAGCTGGCATATCATCAAAAGTGAGTGCACCCCTCACACTTCTCTGTGGACAATACAAGAGGAACTTCAATACAAGTAAGACTAGTCAGTGTACAGCTTGGAACAGAGAATAAATTGTATGTCCTTTGAAAATAACTTACAAACAACCAGTCAACATACAACTGGCAACACAAGTGAGTACACATTACAGTGAAAATGCCCAAATTGTGTTCAAAGTGTCAATATTATTGCGAGCTTCGTTGTTATCTAGCACCGCCTTAATCCTCTTGGGCATGGAATTGATCAGAGCTGCACAGGTTGGTATCGGAATACTCTTCCATTCCTCCATGATAACATTACGGCACTCTACCGTTTTCTGCTTGAGGACCCCATATGGGTGCTTTGTTGGGTTCAGATTTACATACCCCCTTCAGCCTTCTCAGCAAGGCTCTTGTCATCTCGGAGGTGCGTTCAAGCACGTTATCAGGTTGCAAATGTTCCCAAGGGAGGGGATCATGCACAATGCATGTTGGAAATCATGTTTCCCCAGCTCCCCAGCGTCAACAGCACTCATGCAACCTCAGACCATGATGCTACCACCAACATGCTCAACTGTAGGCAAGGCAAAAATCTTGGTACTCACTTGGTGCCCCCAGTTATTTAGACAATAAAGACTGTGTTAACACATTTTCAATAGATAGTAAATATTTAACGCTATACAAGCTGTACACTGACTACTCTTATGTACATGCACTTTTAGTTTCTATAATACAGTCCTTCAAGGAGAACTGTAACAAAAGTGTTTTCTGAAATGTGGTTCAAAGGTGGACTGTAACCGAAATTGTAGGGCCCTATGAAATCTAATTTATTTTTTTCTAAATTCCATTTTTTTTTTCAAATTCAGTTTTCTCCATTTTAATTTTTAGAATTCCGTTTTTTACATTTTACACCTATTTTTTTGCCTGCATAGAGTGTGTGCTTTTTGGGTTGGTGAATTAAATGATTGTTAATAAACTGCAAAAATTCTTAGTAATTGATACAATACATCAATGGACAATTTAGCCCAGTAATCGAGAAAGGGATGCAGCTTGGCTCATGTTTCTAATGGGATTGTCAGCTTCTGCACACATTGCTGCAAAATCTATTAAATCCGTTTTATGTCCGCCTAAATTCCGTTGTATTTTTCAGTTTTAACTTTTATACCCGCGACCCTGAGGATAAGCGGTATAGAAAATGAATGAATGAATGAATTTTTTCGGATTGTTTTTTTTTTTTTTAGATGTGTTTAACATTTTACACTTAATTTTTACCAGTGCAGTGTGTGTGATTTTTGGATTAATGAATAAAAGGTCAGTTAATTAAGTGCAAAAAAACTTTTTTGCACATTTATTGATACAATGCATTGATGGACAATTTTGCCCAGTAATTGACAAATGGATGTAGCTTGGCTAACTTTTTTAATGGGATGCACACATTGCTTCAAAATCTTCAACAAACTGTAAAGCCTGTGATTTTAAGGAAGATTTAGTCAGTCATGCAGTTCCAACTGCACATGTAAGATATTTTCATGACAAGCTTATTTTGTTTACAATTAGACATGTCTGTGTGGAGTTTGCATGTTCTCCCCGTGCGTGTGTGGGTTTTCTCCGGGTACTCCGGTTTCCTCCCACATTCCAAAAACATGCATGTTAGCTTAATTGGCGACTCTAAATTGTCCATAGGTATGAATGTGAGTGTGAATGGTTGTTTGTCTGTATGTGCCCTGCGATTGACTGGCGACCAGTCCAGGGTGTACCCCGCCTCTCGCCCAAAGTCTGCTGGGATAGGCTCCAGCATCCCCGTGACCCTAATGAGGATAAGCGGTATAGAAAATGAATGAATAAAATGAATTAGACATGTGTCAAACGTCGCCCGCATTTTGAAGGTCGGTAGTGTGAAAAACCCCCATCATATTCAATGACATAATCGCTCACTCCCAAAGTTGTGAAACATGAGATTTTGTGTGTGTCTCCCTGAGTAAGGGCTGAAGACATAAGGAGATGTACTTACTCAGTAGGGCGTAGAAGGGGCGTCTTCCCCAGGCGTAGGATGATAGGTCCGCGGGGGTTGCGGATCTTCTTGACATCTGGATTCTTGAGTAGGGAGAACCGCCTCATCACATTAAAACCTGCAGATGACACTGGCCCCCATCAACTTCCTTGCAAATCAAAAGTACGTAAAAGAGCTTGCATAGAATAACCTCACCTGTGATGTTGTCCCCGGATGAAAGAGGAAACTTCCATTCATCCACTTGTAAGGAGGGGCACTGTACATCTGAGGGACAAAGAATGAGTTGAAGGTCAAGACAAGAAGGACATCTCACGTTCTTGAGCTGCCTTGTAACACCGGTACTCTTAGAGAAGATACACAGTCGTCTATTGCATGTGAGATGTACAAAAATATTGACGTGCAGGAAAGGGTTGCAAAGAGTGAGGGGAGTCCAAAAGAGAGTAAAACACTCTGAGCAAGATGAAATGAGGTCAAAACTGTGCTGGGAAAAACACAGCTTGGTCTGACAGGTTGTCTCGCAGCGGGCTTGATGGACAAGTTCTCACCTTGTCAAGGAGGGGGTTACATAGGGAAACTGGTGCCTGTCAGTTGTGCCTGACAGATTAAAAGAGGGTGGGGGAGGTCAATGTGAGATGTGTGGAAAAACGGGGCTATTACAGGTAGGCATGGACCCTGTGAATCACTGTGATCTGCAGTTAATTGATCTCTTTGGGGCCGGGGATCACAGGCCCATGCAAGGCACTGTAGGGAGCCCATTATTCTTTCTGTTTTGCTATTTTTTAACAATCTGCTATTGGCGAAAAGCTCAATATCAATAAAATACAATATAGTGGTTTGGTTGGAAACTTTGTTGTATTTTAAAGTTGCTAACAAACTGCTGCTCGGTGCAATTTAAACTTTTATTCATAGTCTCTCTCTATCTATTCCAAATGTGGTTTTGGATGCAAATTCAGTCAGTGTGATTTAGATTTTGGATGCAATAGCAAGTGCACAGCATGGTAGGTTGATTTGTAGCCACCACCAGTGCAAACATATATGAACATTTAACATCACTTTACCCTGATTGAACACATGATTGTTGATGATGATTTGCACACCACCTTTGTGTTATAAGTTATTTCACCTTTTGTATTATAGTGATAGAGAGATACTGTAGATACACAGACAATATCCATCTCAAAATTCAGTGTGGGCCAACAAAATTGTGTGACGTGATCAAACTAACTAACATCTTAGCCGTCATGCTCCTCCCACTTTCTCTCACAGTGTGCAGGCGTGCCAAACAAGAACAGGTCTGCCGTGTGGCACTTCATAGCCAACGCATGCCACAAAGACTATCTTGCGGGGGTAGCACTTTACAAAGCTTTAATACAGCATTTAAAGAACAAGCACTTGACTGAGTATGGTGAGTTTTTGAGGCTCATGGTGTGATCATCAGTCAAATGACAGCTAATGCAGCCTTGTGGACGCTCGGCCATATATGTGTGACAGTCAGAAGGCTAAGCTTATAACAAAAAAAAAAAAGATTTCATCAGACGAGTTGACCAGGCTCTGGGTTCGAATCTCCACTTGGGCATCTCTGTGTGGAGCTTGCATGTTCTCCCTGTTTATGCGTGGGTTTTCTCTGTGTACTCCGGTTTCCTACCATGTTCCAAAAACATGCAAGTTAGGTTAACTGCCTGAATTGTCCATAGGTATGAATGCGAGTTAGAATGGTTGTTTGTCTATATGTCCCTGCAGTAGGTAAAAATGTGTGTTTTTGTCAATATGTGTCATGTGATGGACTGGCAATGGAAATTACCAGCCTTTGTCAGCAGTGGAAGACACCGGTTTCATTGAGTGCTCTCTCACTCACCTGGAAGTTCTACTCCACTAATGTACTTTCACGTCCAAAGTCTCCTTAACGGCATTCCATCCTCTGTGCATGTTTCACCAGTGATATATGTTCTCTTCAAAAAAGTCAAATGATTTTATGGTTCATTTTTTTTCAAATCACATGGCAAAAGCATGAATCACACTGTAAATTAATTAAAAAATGTACAATTAATCCATGTGATCAGTATCTGCAGCGTAAAACACTTACCGGCGCATGGGTAATCGTAAGATTATTATAGGAGGTCAAATGGGCTCAGCAATTAAGCAGTAATGTATGATCAACAGTGTCTATGAACTGAGGTAATTACAGGTATTGCCCTTTGTGAGATGAGAACCAAGCCTTTACTGTATGTGTGGCAGGTGTTTGTTTCAAGCGGATGGAGCATGCAGAGACTAATTGGGGCAAGGCATCTATTAGAGGGACGGCGGCTATTTGCGGAAATAAGGTAATTAAGATTGATTTTAGTCTGCAGACACATTCATCTTGAAACCCTGCAGCATCTGCTCATCTCACTTCCAAGGCACAAGATAGTGATGCACAGCAGAGCACATTTTAGCCCGTCTGTTGCTGCTGTCTACACGCACAAATCAAGGTGGGGATAAGAGGTGCCACATAAAGATGCATCGGGAAACAGAAAGAAACATAAACAGAAAGAGAAAAAGAGAAAATCAAAACACTGTATTTTTAACTCCATCTACCCCTTTTGCAAAGTCAGCGTCGACTGACATTGCCGCAGCCTCTCAAAGACTGCCTGTCAAGCAGACACACACACAAACACATAAACACAGAGCCTATATCTTCATTCAGTGTCTCCCAACCATGGCATTTTCATGTCAAGAAATCTAAAGTTCTTCTCTACTTCTTTTTTCTTTGTTTTTGTTTTTCAGCACCACAGTTGAGATGAAAGCCTTGTCGGGCATAGAGAGATCCTGACTAGAAGCAGCCATGAAAAGTTCAACAAGAGCTGAAGACACAGTGAGGTAGAGGGACGATGAATGGTAATGATAGGAAAAAGCTGTAGATAAAGGATGGGAACAAATAAATGGACAATGTGGGTCAGGGGGAGCAAGGAGGAGCTTGCCCTTAAAATACACATTACGTAACAATGTTTAGTCCTATTCTTGATCTACAGTGTAAGTGACCTACAACAATTCTGTGGGTTAAGATTTTGTCTAATTTTGGTTGAATTGTGTGTTGTTTGTAATTACACTCTCACCCATAAGTAATGCAAATAATGTAATATTCTTCCGCAGTTTCAGTAAAGAATTCCAGATTTTCCAGTCTCCGGCCACCTTTTCGCGTTCCACCAGCGCCAGGTGTGCATGATCGGCCCCAGAACACCTCACAAGGGAGGTCCCCAGGAGTCATCCGACCTCCACTGGATGCCCATGAGCAACTCTCCTGCTCCTGAATGAACAAGCTCTTCATCCTATCTCTTAGGGTGAGTCCAGCCACCTTATGGAGAAAACTAATTTTGTCCGCTTATATCCATGACCTCGTTCCTTCGGTCAAGACCCAAAGCTCATGATCTTTGATGAGGGTAGGAACATTGATGGCCGGAAAATTGAGACATTTCCCTTCTGGCTGAGCTCTCCCTACACCACGATGGGGTGGTACAGCAACCGCATTACTGCAGACCTGCTGCCCTGATTTGCCTGTTGTTCACACAATGTATACTTCCCTACTCAGGAACAAGACCCTGTGATACTAGACATCCTCCATTTGGGACAAGACCTGATTCCCAACCGAGAAGGTGCAATCCACCATGCACCAGCTGAGAACCATCAAATTTAGAGATGCTGAGTCTCATCCCAGAAGCTTCACACTCACACCGAGTAAGTTCTGAAGGTCACAGCCTGATGAGGCCATTCAGACAGCATCATCTGCAAATAGCGGAGACAAGATCTGAATGCCTCCACATTGGACACCTTATACACCTTCTACCATTATCTTAAATTAACTCGTCCTATGTGTTTCCATGCAGGTCCCTGTGCTTCTCTCCAGCTCACTGGTGCATGTGGTCGTTTTCACTTCATTTATACTCTGTTTATTGTGCTTATTAATGTTTTGATCCGGTTTACACCCATGTTCTACATTCAAGTTAACATTAGATGATGTGAAAGTACATAATTGAAATTGATTGGGCATTACTGTTGAATAGGCTTGTGACGATAATCAATACATAGACTAATTGAACGATTAAAAAACAAAGTTGGTCATTTTGTTGGCCTCGATAAATTGACATGTTTGTTTTCCTCTCGCTCCTCTGTCTGACGCATATGCTTGCAATGACAAGAGGTTTCACTCAGCACATTGGTGAAGTTAGTTTCATGTCGGACGTTGGATATTCGGCTCTGTAGCAATAGCGGTAGCCCCCCTCACTGTGCCTTGGCTGCTCTCTCATCTTGCACTGACCGCTCATTCACAACGGCATGTGCTCTAAAAAACTAACCGGTCCTCTGCTGATAAACATGTTCTGACGGAAACATCGGCTAAGTAGCCAAAACAAATTTTGGTACGCTTACTAGCCACCAAACGTGGACATGAGCACACGTACAGCAATAGCCAGTAAAGGCTAGCTGGAAGGGTTAGCTTGGTTTAGCGGCACACTTGATAGCGATCTCACTTAGCCATAGTCAAAAAACATTTTCAACACACATTACATTTCATTTTTCCGGCCTTCAAAATAAGAGCAGCACACATCCTGTCAAATAGTGATAATAAAATAAAAGCCATAAAAATAGCAATTGCATCTGCAGTTTTATTTAAAAGCTGTAAAATGTATGAATAAATAAATTCATACAAAAGTTAAGTGCATTTGAGAAATTCTAGTTTATTGCTTCTGATATGATGTACTCACATCAATATGCTATATAATTAATGAAAAAAATGGCCTCAGAAAATGCTGTCAATAATATTGATTATTGACAATACTTTGTTGGACAATTATTGTCCAGCAAAATTAATTATTGTGACAGGTCTACTGTTAAAAAAAAAACACAATGCAGAAGTAGTTTATTCTTATGTGTAACATTAGTGGACTGTTGAACTTGGCAGAGGACACACAGCGGAGTTTAAACCTCATTTTCAGTCAAGTCACGATCAAAGAAAAAAAATTGCCTGTTGACAAGCTTATTAGTGGAAATTAGGAAGAACACTTTAGGAACCTACTAGCAGGGGCATGCATACATCCTTGAAGTGATGGAATAGACTTGGCAAGCGTCTCCTCCTTTTTATAAAGTCATATTTGCCAAAGCAGGTAATGATACACTGCTGCAATCATGCAACACACAGCTGCTAAAGACATTTTACTTCTCCACAGGGGTGAGAGAGCATGAGCATGGAGGTTATGTAGAAAAGGTTGTACATGCACAGCTATGTAAAGCACAAAAAGTAAAACATCAAACACATACACACACACACACACTACATTTAGTGGATGTGATTTTTAACAAACAGCTTTATCAGCTAACATCCAAAGTCGCTGAAACACACTGTTTTCTCTTTGAGCTCCCCTTGGATAACACACTTGTTTAAGTGTGTGTTCATTAGGGAGACGGGGTCAGAAGTGTGCTCACTCCGTGTGTGTGTGTGTTTTTTTTTTGTTTTGTTTAGTTTTTTTTTAACAAGAGAGGCTCCTGAATTATTGAATGTGCTTTACAGTGTGGCATTCACAGATAATTGGACTGGGCTGCTGATCAGCAAAAAGTAGTCTCTCTCGCAGCCGCTTTCCAGTACCTCAGGCCATTAAAGTCATGTTTGATATGTGATGCCGTTGATTGAATACAATGATTCAAAATTGTCCACATTAGGCTAAAATGAAGAGGGGAATGACATACTAAGCAGGCAATAAGAAGGAGGAATATAGGTGTAGAAATGACATTTGTGCTTCCAGGCAAAGGATATGCACAAGAGTGGACAATCCTGCTTGTTTTCCAGAGATAAAACTGCAGTACAGAGCAGTGGAAACATCATCCCCTTTTGGGCCGCTGGCCTAATGTCAATATTCTTGTAGGAATATACCAACATTGACCAGCAGAACAAAATAAACATTTAAAAATGTAAGTGGTTATTGTCCTATTTTTGGAAATAAAGCGCATACTTCTGTATATACAAGTTGGAAAATGGAGGTTTGATTATTGGAAAAATAATATTAGATAGTCCAACAGTAACTGAAAGGTTTGCTGATTATTAGTTCATTGTAGTCTAAACAATATAACAGCATAGATAAAGGTCAGAAGTTTATACCGGCTTTGGAATGCAGTTTCTCATAATGACCCCTAAGAATCATAATGACCAACCAAAGAATGCAACACTACCAAACAGAACTTGAGATGAGACAAATGAAAGATGACATCAGAAAAAAACAAAAAAAGGTTGACAAGATCATCCAGGAATCAATCCTTCACAGTTAGGAAGTCAGGAACACCTTCTTAAGGAATTACTATATTGTTTCAGTCTGCATTCAAAAGACATTTTTATGACTAAAATATGAAAGGTTTTCCACAAACCGCTATGCACAGTCTCAAAGTAAAGGCTAGGTGAGATTTGGTAGAATTTATTTTAAAAGCAATATTCTATGGACAGCTAAAACCGCGATTACCTTCCCCCAAAATAAGGGTAGAGAACAATATAGAGGAGATCATCCAAGGGACACACCCAGAGTGTCAGTATTTTGAGTTAGCCTTGGCTACTGTATGAATAGAACTGGATCACTTGTGCTTATTAATGATGCCCATGCTGATAGAAGTACCATCATGAATAGTGTTTATGTCCACGGCTGTCCTATCTGCTTACATTCTACCAAATGTTGCAAAACTGATAGCAAATATGCATCACAGCGGTGGTGGATAAGGATCCAAAACGTGCTTCCAAAGCAGACCGTTAACTTCTCACGCACGGAAATTAAACATTCTTCAAATATCCTGAGTCCAAATGAGTGTTTTCTGGCTTTTCACAAAGCAAAAAGTCCCAGTATGCAGCTATTGAAGGTAGTGACTGTAAAGGCCCGAAAAAGCACCTCAAGAGAGTAAATTATATGGTGGAAGCCATGAGCTCTAGACTTTTTAATTGTGTGTAGTGCTAACTCAATGGGGGTCACACTTAGCAAAAGAAAAGTCAATGCATTGTAGCTTAAGCACTGACAAAAGATTTCTTCACCAATCCAAACGTAAATATAAAACTTGAGACCGCGGTGGAACTGTGGTGCACAAAAACATCACCTTACCAAAGCAATTTGATATGCCCGAGAGGGCCAGTTTCACGCTGCGGTTCTGCAGCACGATTCCTCAACACTAGTTTTAATTAAACCTGCTCCCCAGATGTAATGTCAGCAAATTACCAGTAAGTAGAGATTTGGATGAGTCAGAGAAACAGTCTCTATATTTGTGTGCAGCTGCACTTGAGAAAGTACTTCCTCTCAAAGCACTGCGGAAGACGCGTCAAGGGAGCTTGCAAGCTGGCGCAGTCTCGTCTGACTAGCCAATGATGAGGGTCTCCCAGGAGGGGTTCCTCAAAGAGCTACGAGGGACTGACATTCCACCCAAGTGATATGGCAGAATAGGCTCCCGAACGCACCACGGGGGAGCATGACAGTTCTAAGTTAAATAAATATAACTCAAAAAAGAGACATTTGTGTCACCTCATTGCTGCAAAAGACAAACAGACGCGCTTAACACGCGTGCACACACTCATGTCATAAAAAGGGTCAGGCTTAAACAATCAAGGGCCCGTGAGGAGAAAGGCATACCACATACTTGAGCCAAAGACCAACCACCCGGCCACAAACAGTCAGCGGTTGCAACAAGTAAGCCATACTTATGCACCATCTAATGTAGAGCTTTGAGCCACATTGGCTCAAACGTTATATAGTGGTAATGGTTGGTCAAGAAACACATGCTTGAAAATACAGGTTGTTCTTTCAATGGTGTTACCACCAATTGAAACAGATGTTGTATGGCTTATTCAGTGAAACCTCAGTTAGTGTACGCCTCAGTTAGCGTTTTTTTTTTTTGCATCCCAAACTTGTGTGTGCATTTTCTTTTGAGTATACAGTAGGTTATTATTACCTAGATCCTAGTTAGCATCCTATAAGCTTGCTACTACATGGAGTAGCATCAATAAAGGTAAACGTAAGCATACATTTTTTAACCCTTTCTTTTGTCATTTATATGCATTTTTCATTGTTCTCTGCATGGAAATCTATGTTTTGTGTTGATATTATTTAGGCATTATTTCTTAAAAGAAAAACTGACTGGGTTAGAGTATATTTGGGTTACAGTTGGACCTTCTGGAATGGATTAATGACGCTAACCAAGGTCCCACTCTGCTATGTATTTTTTTTGTGTGTCTTGTCCAGCATGAACAGCTGAATGGGAGTCAAGCTGCCTTTAAATGCTGAGCAAAATTTCTTTGCCAAGGGAAACTTCATAATCCAAATGAGTCTCCCTTGACATTTGACTGCGTTTATTATGAATTTTGTTGCGCCATATTTCGATGCCGGACCTGACCTGAAAAGGCACGGGTGGTGGGTGGGGTGGGGGATATAAGAAAGGGTGCAGAAGAACCTCACAAACATATTTCAACCATATTATAAACAAGCGTGATAATCACAATTTCAGCAACAACTAGAACAGTTACAGAGCAAAATGAGCAAAAATACAGGGGAAAGACAAAAATAAAATAAAATAATAATGACAATACTAATATATATATACACACACATATATATATATGCATACATACATATATATATATATATATATATATATACATACACATACACACACGCACACATATATATACATATATATACACACGCACAGATATATATATGTATAAATACATACATATACACATATTCGTACACGTATACATACACATACTGTGCACATACACATATCCATGCAGTACATACATACATACACACATAATTTTGCTATTTTTCTAATTGTGCTATGTATTTTTAGGCATGTTCTGCAATTGAGCAAACTGAGAAAAGTCATTGGTTGTTAGAACAAGTGATGTCTACTTCCTCTGCAGCCCTTGCATGCTGACATTTCTTCATTAGCCTACATCCTCATTTCCTGCTTTGCATGGAAGAAGTTCACATTGGACAAAATGATGTTTTTTTTTGTATTCTAACTGTTTAATGATTATCCAAAAATTATCAAGAAAACAACGCAGACCTCACCTTTTTCTGATGCCACTGTGTCACATGATCTAAGGCTGAGGGCCAGCAGTATCAGGCAGGAGCAGAGAAGCCACATGGTTTCACACGCCTCGCCTCACCTCAGCCACCACCTGATGGATGAACGGACACAAAATGTCAGCCTCTTCCTGGTATTCCTGCACGCCCCTCTGACTGTTGACAGCTGTAAATTATGCTCCATTCTGTCAGTCTGGAATGGATGTTGATGTGTATGTATGAGCGGTCACAGTCAATGTGTTAATGATGTAGTATGATGCAGGCTTTGTTCGAGGCATATGAATCAGCCACAATGTCGCTCATTAAGGAGTGTAAGTCGATGAAGCCTGATCATAGTCATTAAGCCATCCATGTGTTCTTCTTTTGACTGGGTTGCAGCAACACAATGATATTTTCATGGTAATATGAGGTGACATGCGCATGGACCAAGAGAGTGATGTTGGAGAAAGTATAAAGTGAAAAGCGGTGTAAAATAAGCAATGTGTGCTAGAGTCGGTCCAGTCCGAACTACACATCTGGATTTGTCATGGTAATATTGCAGCAGATGCTGGCATGTGACCCAACGAGAAAGCCCGGATGCCATTTTTACAAATTTTTTACTCTCAATCTCCATGGTCCCTTTACAGTTTGCGCATAGACAAGATTGCACGCACACCCCCTCTGACTCACATGAACACATCACCGACTAACCCAGGATCACCTTCAGCATGTGTGAGAGCAACCATAACTCTGAAGTGTTTACAGGTACACCGGAACCCTTAAGGCAGGCAATGGAGCAGACGGTGTGCCCCATCCACATAACTGTCCTGTCTGCAGAGAGTAATGATCTCCACCTTTGTTGTCCACAAGGGTTACACAGTGTGCCACTGTGCCTTGTGGTGGATACTACTATTTAGCCTGAACAGGCTGCATGTTACATGGTGCCAACAACACACTACACCACAATAGTGATTGTAATTAATACAGCAATCCCCCTGATTAGGGCCCTATGAAATATGATTTATTTTCCCCCAAATTCCAATTTATTTTTTTGCAAATTCTGTTTTTTTCAATTTTATTTTTTTATAATTAAATTGTTTACATTTTAAACTTATTTTTACCTGAGTAGTGTGTGATTTTTGGGTTAGTGAATAAAATGTGAGATAAAAACTTACATTTACTGGTGCAATCCATCAATGAACAATTTAGCCCAGTAACTGAGAACTGGATGCAGCTTGGCTAACTTTTCTAATGGGATGTCTACCTTTCCACACATTGATACAAAATCTTCAACAAACTGTTAAGTCCGTGCTCATGCAATTCCAACTGCATATGTAAGATATTTTGATGACACACTTATTTTGATTGAAATATTTGAAATAGACACGGAGGCTACCTCTAACTCAGCATGCAGAACATCACTGCCCTGTAGCTCACTCAAGACAGAAGTTCAGAACTTCACAATACACCCGTCGCTACAGTACCATACTGACACCTATTGACCAGTGTACAATACTACATATGACAACTTTATATTCATCCTTTGAATGCCTTATACTGTATTTATATGTTTGTTCATTTAGCAATTTTTTATAATGGAAGATCCTTAATTTGTCCTCCGTGAATCACCACCTTATCGTGGTGGAGGGGATTGAGTGCCTGAGTGATGCTAAGAGCTATGTTGTCGGGGGCTTTATGCCCCTGGTAGGGTCTCCAAAGGCCACAAGTTGTAGGTGATGGGCCAGACTAAGAGTGATTCAGAAGACCCTTAATGAAAAAAATCAAGAGAGATAACCGCACCTCGCCCGGACTTGGGCTACCGGGTCCTCACCCTGGAGCCAGGCCTGGGGGAGGGAGATGCTGAGATGCTGGGGGAGGGAGGCTCGCTGGCGAGCGCCTGGTGGCCGGACCTTTGCCCGTGGGGCCCGCGCGGGCCCAGCCCACAGAAGCAACACGGGAGCTCCCAACCGCAGACCCACCACCTGCTGGGGCAAGCATAAAGGTGCAGTGCCGTGCAAATTGGGCAGTGGTCAAGGACGGGTGTCCGGACGACCTGGTCTTTGGCGGCCAAATCTGGTTCTTGGGACATGGAATGTCACTTCTCTGGTGGGGATAGTGTCCGAGCTCGTGGAAGAGGCTGACACATTCTGACTAGGGGCTTGCTGACCTCGATTGAGGATATAGTCGGTCGGTGGAAGGAATACTTTGAGACCCTTCTCAATCCCACTGACATACCTTCCGTAGAAGAAGCAAAGTCTGAGGACACGTACGTGGACAGTTCTATCACTGTGGCTGAGGTATTTGGGGTAGTTAACTCCGGGGGTGGACGAGTTTTGCCCTGAATTTCTCAAGGCTCTGGATGTTGGAGAAATGTCTTGGTTGACACGCCTCTTCAACATCGCATGGACATCGGGAACAGTACCACTGGACTGGCAGACCAGGGTGGTGGTCCCCATTTTTAAAAAGGGGGGCCGGAGTGTCCCAACTATAGGGGGATCACACTCCTCAGCCTCCCTGGGAAAGTCTACACCAGGGTGCTGAAGAGAAGGGTACGATGTTAGTCGAAGTTGCAATGTGGTTTTCGTCCCGGTCGCGGAACACTGGACCAGCTCCACACCCTTGCAAGGGTACTAGAAGGTATGTGGGAGTTTGCCCAACCGGTCTACATGTGCTTTGTAGACTTGGCAAAGGCATTAGACTGTCTCCCTCGTGGTGTCCTGTGGGAGGTGCTCTGGGAGTAGGGGATTGGTGGTCCAGCAGTAAGTCGAGCTTGTTTCCAGTGAACGTTGGCCTCCGCTAAGGCTGCCTATTGTCACCGATTCTGTTTATAACCTTTATGGACAGAATCTCTAGGCGCAGTCAAGGCGTTGAGGAAGTTTAGCTTGGTGACCTCAGGATCTCGTATCTGCAATTTGCAGACAATGTGGTCCTTATGGCCTCATCAGGCTGTGACCTTCAGCGTTTACTGAAGTGGTTTGCAGTTGAGTGTGAAGCTTCTGGAATGAGACTCAGCAACTCCAAATCCGAGGCAATGGTTCTCAGTCGGAAACGGGTGGACTGTACCCTGCGGGTCGGGAGTGAGCTCATGCCTCAGGTGGAGGAGTTCAAGTATTTTAGGGTCTTGTACATGCGTGAGGGATGGTTGGAGCGTGAGGTCGATAGACGGATCGGTGCAGCGTCCGCAGTAATGCGGGCGCTGTACGTCGTGGTGAAGAGAGAACTGAGCCGGAAGGACCGATCGATCTACGTTCCCACCCTCACCTATGGTCATGAGTTATGGGTCATGACCGAAAGAATGAGATCGCGGATACAAGCGGCGGAAATGACTTTCCTCCGTGGGGTGGCTGGCCGAGAGGAGCCAGTTGAGGTGGCTCGGGCATCTAGTCCGGATGCCTCCCGGGCGCCTCCCTGGTGAGGTGTTTCGGGCATGCCCAGCCGGGAAAAGGCCCTGGGGAAGACCTAGGACACGCTGGAGGGACTATGTCTCACAGCTAGCCTGGGAATGCCTTGGTGTCCTCCCGGTGGAGCTGGAAGAGGTCAGGATTGGGAAGTCTGGACTTCCCTACAGAGACTGCTGCCCCCGCAACCAGGACCCGGATAAGCGGCAGAAAATGGGAAAATGGAATGGAATGGAAAATGCTTATTTTTAAATTTGCTTTAATATGCATTTTTCGACAAATAATAGACTATATTTATTAATTTATTCATTACTAATTTTGAAAAATCATGATAGAGTGCATTACCAGAATTACCATTTTGGCCTGAGTATAAGATGACTCTTTTTGAAGACAACAGGAATTATTTTTTAAATCATCTTTTCAATAGTTAAACAACTAACATTTTATAATAACTAAATAATCATAATAATGAATCTAATAATCCAACAATACCTAAATAACTAATCAAAAATAGTTAAATGACTGGTAGCAGTACATTAAAATAATTATATTCCGTCTCTTCGCTGCTAGATTGTCATTTGATGAGTGCTTCATTAATCACAATTATAAGCATCAAACCTCATATATTCTTTGCTAACTTGTACAGACCCACAAATATAACAACCCATCTTTTTAAAGTAAAAGTACTTTATTTTCGGGTCATTGAGTTAAATGGTTTTTTTACAGTTGAATTTTGTGCATTTGTTAAGAAGTTCAACTTCTCTTGTTTTCTTGTATACTAAAAATGCCATCTTACAGCTTTAAAGCCTAATGAAATGTTTGATTGCACTGCATCCTAAGGCCCAATCCATCTCTGTGCAAAACACTTTTATGTTAAAAGTAACTGCAAGCGAAACGTCATGAAACTATATTTTCCACTGCCAGCTGGGTGGGCAGAAGGTTAATCAAAGCCTCAGATGGCTGTGTTTGAACACTTTAAAGTTGCACCCATTATATGTGGCTTGATGCAACATAATCATACTAATAAGCAAGTTCATGCGATACATAATGCATCATGTTCCGCAGAACTGAGACTGATGCATACTTCATTGCTATAATGTTCTGGCCATAATCCAAAGCAATTTTAGCAGGCTTTCTGATATGTGTTGCAAATGATGTCTCTCTTTTTGTTGACTGCCACGAGCCACTCGTTTCAGGGCAACAAAGCTGGCCAGAGCAGATAAAGCGGGATGAGGTTGGGCCACTGGACTCAGCTGCCACGCTGGCCCCAAGCACATTAAGAACACTGAATGTTTAGGCCACTGCAAATGAAGCAAAGAGAAAAGCCAGTTTTCAGGCGAAAACCTAAAGGGAAACACTAAGCAGAGTAAACTTGGAGAGCAATAACCAAGGATAAACTTGATACCTGAAACCTCCGTTTTCTACTCACAGTTCTCCACTAGAATTCTTGGGGAGCTGTTAAAGTGTCTGGCTGCTACAGCCTGTAAACATAAATGCTGAGAGATGGATATACTTTAGAGTAGTCAGTGTACAGCTTGGAAAGCAGTGTACATTTACTATCAGCTGAAAACTCATCAACACAGAGACTTTATTGTGTAGGGTCGTATGAAATAGTTTTTTTAATTTTTTGATGACACTCTTATTTTTTTTACACAGTCAGACAACATGTAGCAAACGCCACTCTTAGTTTGAAGTCCAAAAGTATGTTCTGTGTGATAAGGTGGATAAGACGAACTGGGTGCTAAAATAAACATCCTCCTTGCCTTTGTTCACTCATAACCTGCATGTTGTCATCAGGCATTGTAAAACACCCTTTACATTAAAGCTAGAAAACACAACGCGGTGAAAATATACTCACCCAGTCTGAGTCGCACACAAAACCGCACTAGCAAGCTAACCCTGCTCGGATGGAAACTACAGGAACCGGACCTAAGAGAAGGTTCCACCAACTTTTGGTGGTGTTTATCGGCATTTCAACAAGTTTATTTCGAGAGGTGGTGGTTTAGTGTTCGGAATGAGATTTTGCCATGATTGAGCTCTCCGCCGGAGTAATACTTACACAACACACAATACACAAACGTTCCTTCACCTCACAATGGCAGAATTACATTCAGATTATGTCAATTTCCGAAGTCCAATGTCAGAAGTCATAGGGCCCTCATTTTGTACAGTCTATAGATAATTGTATCTTGTCTACAATCAAGCTTGGTGGTGGTAGAGTTATGGTCAGAGGATGCATGAGTGCTGCCGGCACAAACAGATATCAGCCAAAAATCATGATAACCAGAGCAGATGCTAACCAAGGTTCCACTCCATTAGCAAGGTGCTAATGAGGACGTTTGTGATGAAAACACATTAAAAACACAGTAGGACTCACACAATGAATAAATAACACGACAAGCTGTGCACCATATTGTACGCTAACCAAAAAGTAGATAGATACTTTATTAATATCTAAGACAAATGTATGCAGTAGAAGCAAAATTTTGGACAGCTGTTGCTCTGCTTCACTTCAGCAATGGTAAGCAACTCCCTGATTGCCTTGTGGGGTTGTGAACTCCGATGACCCCTTGAGAGCAGTGAGTGCACTAAAAGTTCAACACAAAGGGCCACCATGTATGTACATGCACACATACACGTTTTCAAAAATACATATAATATACAAATAACAGATGGAAACTGGCAGAGCTCAAGCCAATAATGTGGACGGGTATGGACATGCACTAAGGTGCACACACACACAGATACTACTAGTAAGTAGTATCTGCAAGCATACTACTAGTATGCTTGTAGGATGTATCACACTTCTTTGCATCTTCCCACATAAGAGACTCACTTTATAGGTTGTTTGCTGAGAAGTCCTGACAGAAAATCCAAGGCTTAATGCTTACTGGCCTGGATTTGACTCATCTCAGCTTTCCAATGCTACCTCGAAGTTATGATAGATCTTCCACATATGAAATAACTTGGAGCAATAAAAACTAGCTGAGGCAATATCCCAAAGTGTGTGACGCTCAGGAGAAGCTGAGGCAAGTTTTCACGAGTCTTACATTCTGGTAAGTGTCCAAGAGCTTGAATATTCTGTAATGAGAAACAGGCCGGCACAGTTGCAGAGGAAGAAGAAAGGGGAAAAAAGCAGGACAGTTAATCGCAGGGAGTCTACTCCAGACTGTCTCAAGTTACCAAAGACACTCAATATGTCTGCTAACAATATGAAACTACTCTGATGACACAAGCTGGTTGGCGCAGAGCCCAAAATGTGCATGATCTGGTTAACCTCACCAAGTATTTCTAGACTTTACCCTGATTTCTGATTATATTATCCACCATTGACCTGGATAAACAAAACGTCAAAGGGGTAGTAGATTTTTGCTCCAAGCGCCAAACAGAGGCTACTCAAGCGGTTACTGCTTGGCCCACAGCAAGTTAAGGGCAAAATGTGAAGTTAAATTAATAGCTAGAAATGTTCATTAGGTCGACAGTCCTCAGATAGCCATACACATCTGTTACTGTTTTCTGTTACTCTGGGATGTACCAGGAAGTGGGGGTTTCTTGGGCATTACTGATGCAAAAGCCAGAAAACATGGAAAGGCTGACTAATAAAGAAAACAGATGTGACTGTTTTTCCAACACGCCTGACACTCAATCTCGGTTCATTGCAGTCATTCACACAGACAAAGCTTCAATACGATACTACCTTGGCAAGGATGCAAGCCTTAGTCAGCAGCATGCATCTTGGCTACATCAAATATGGCTCAGATAATAGAGCAGGGGAAAAGCTGCCGCCATCATCACTTAAGACAGCAGCTCTACTACTGTCAGAACTAAATGAGACTAGTTCTGTTCACTGAGGTACAATCTACATTCACAGAGCTAGTTAATGGACTTTAGCGTAACTATGTCAACTTGATTTGATTTCATTCCTGATTTGGGAAAAGGCATTGCACCCTGAAACGTACTTTACCCCCCTGAAAATTCAGAACCTTCAGAAAAAACTTGGTGAGTTGAAAGTCTGCGGGACTTAAGCCAAATCCTCAAACATTTCTATTTAATTATACTTTTTAAGAGCACTTGACCTGTTGCAATGCATGTTGCAACATAAGAAACCTAAAGACATACCTTCAACTTTGGATTAAGTCCACAAACTGGAATCACATGAATCCTTCAACAAATGTGCATGCATAAATCCGATGGAAATCCAAAGTAATCCAGTGTTTGTTTGCTCCTTTCTGTCTTGAGGCTTCTTCCACGGAGAGAAAGGAAGAAGAGAAAAAGTCACAACCAGAGTGGGTGTCCAACTTTTCCCCTCCCCTTTCTCCTGTTAATTCCCAAGTCTCTCCCTCTTTTTTTCTATCTCCTGACTTTTCCTCCCCGTCTCCACTTCTTTCTTTTCCCCGGTGTGGATTTTTCCCCTTTTCTCTAACATTTCAGGAGGGAGATCCTTCAATGACGTCATTGCGTCCATTGCACAGAGCCTTGGGTGAATGTGTCTAATCTCTCATGCGTCCTTCCCCCAGGCCTGTGGCCTCCCCTTAGCCTTTCCTTTCCCTACTTGTTACCTCTCACTGTTTGATTCATAGCTGACTGCAGGCTAAAGCAGCCATGTTTCTGTTCTGGCTTGGGTTCAAGCACACTGTATAGATGGTTATGACCATACAGCTGCTGCATTTATACAAAGAATTATAATTCATAAATGCATCATACCTTCATTTGATTGATGGCCCTAGGGTCTATATTGTTTATTGCCAGGTTTTATTAAAGCAATCCATAGGCCCTCCGGTTGCAGCCCAAGACCATATAGAGACAGTTAATAGCCACATCAATTGCGTTCAATAGGCAAATACCACTTTGGCATTTATCTTATTTTTGTATTCCTGTGTAGCTACTGAGGAGTGCTCATATCATATTTATTTATGTTCAAGGGTGAGGGACTGTGCATGCTTTTTTAAAAATTACTTTTAACCTTTAGCTCAGTAAATATTACTGCATAGGCTGGCACATGAGGACGATGGAGAATATTATGGGATGCTGTGGATGGCAAATTTTATTTCCGTGTTTGAATATAACAAAATGATACTGGACTTGTTGTAGGTTAGCCTTAGTCCTTTATCTTACATATCCTCACTTATTTGTCTTTTTTTGTAGAGCTCAATAGCCGTTGGATTACCTACAAATATTTGATAAAATTTGGTAAAGCAAATATTCATCTGTTCATTAGAACATCCAATTAGGTTTTTATTCTGCTCCAATAACGGTGAATGCAATTCCAGACACCATCTGTGAGTGGAATATGGTGATGGATTTATCAACATCCTGAAATAACCAAAAATCGGGCCACATAGTTTCAGCAAGAACAGATGCAAATGCTGAAAGCTGCTCCTTGCATTCTTGGCGCCATTCATATTCTCGCCTGGTGGAATTAAATTGGGATGACAAACACGAGAGACATAATCATAAATGCTTCATAATAAAAAAGAAAATAAAAGAACAACAAAGCTAAATATATATACTGTATACAGTATGTACATACAGTATATATTGCCATGGTGAATAGAGGACTGAGATTTTTGTAGTAAAAGAGTTTTGAGGATGAAATGGCGTGGTAATACTGGACTTGCTAAAATTACCTTGACTGGCATTACATTTCCATTTAATAGCTCAAAAGGTGAGGTAGACATGACACACACCTTGTCAGGTGAGTGGGTGTGGCTAAAGAATTGGAATGTCAGGGAGGGAGTTAATTGGTTTGATTTGGGCTCACAACATGTTCCTTTTTTTAGAAAGATGGCCTCAACAACCTCAACAAAGGCCTAACTATATTTTATTGAATGGTGTAAACCTTGCTATTAGTTTAGTTTATTAAGTTTAGCTTATTAGGTTTATTACACAGGGACCATGTACAGGAGCATTAATCAAAAACATAGAAGAGATGCTTGGTACCAACTGTTGCTTTCAGAGCTAATTTCCATCTGCATTCCTTGAGACACCCACAACACAGAGTACACAAACAGCATAAGACAAGACAATATTAATGCATCCAAAAATAACAATTATCTCCTAATAAAAATAACTATGGTGACAGTATAAAATCACAATCCTGTCTCCACACGCCACCCATGTACAAACATATCAAAAATTCAGCAGGGGATTCAAATTTTCATTAAGATTCTTGAATAATGTATGGCAAATTTAAGGAAAATGTCACAAATGTTAACAAAGGTTAACATCCTTGGTATGTGCACCTTCCATGAGCATTGCATGTGTGGTGTTTTTTGCATAATCCTAACAAAAAAATACAGGAACACACAGTTGAGAACAAATTTTCATGAAAAGCCAAACAAACCGGCACAACACCAACGTGTCTTCAGTCGATTCGCACTTCTTGGATATGCTACAATTTTGTCATTAAGATTCATGCATTTTTCACTGAACTACTAGAAAATGATTTTTTTGGAGAGTCACAATGTGTCGGAGAGGACAGCATCCCATTTTTTCAATTCACATTTTATAAACAAAGGCAGTCTCCAAAGTGCTGTACAAAAAAAAGCAATAAATAATAAAAACTACAAGTTCCAATTATGACGACAACAACTAGCAAATCACATACAAACAAGAAAATTACAACAGATAATTAATAAAGTAAATAAAAAACACAAAAAACAATAAGTCTGTCATTGAGCCAATTTGTGGCCCACTGTTTTGTTTTGTTTTGTTTTTTCATTTTTTGCCCGCAAAATATTTATCAAAAAATGTTCTCCCTAAATATACTGTATTTAATTAGCATATCTGAAACTAACTTGCTGAATAAATACAATTTTGAAGGTATTGTTAGATATTGGGCTATAATTTCATAGACCAGGTACAGGTGAGGCACGCCTCGCCTGCGCCTCACCTATGGGGCATGTTATAGGCGCATTTTACAATTTTGTGCCAGGCACAGCCTGGCATAAGTACTCCCCCGTCCCTCCTAAAGAGGGAAGTGATAAGGCGTGACGGGTGTTAACGCAGGCGAGTCAAATGAGCTCCTCTCCTCACCTATAAATGTGCCGCTGGCGAAGTGCATTGCAAATTTTACTGAATATGGATGAAGACAGCGGAAGATGGCCAAACTTCTCCCAAATGGAAAGTGATGTTTTGGTGCGGGTGGTCCAAGCTCGCAGTAGCTCAATATATGGTCATGCGAGCAGACCTCCACGGGCTGATGATGCAAAAGTGGCCTGGGAGCAGATTCCAAGTATCGTGAATCAGGTTTGCCCTGACATACTGTGAACCGTTGCCCAGTGTGAAAAACGGTTCAAAGATATCAGAAGAAGGGCAAAACAAAAACTATCAGAACACCGGAGGCACATGGTGGCCACCAGGGGCAACCCCTCAACCAGTGTGACACTGAGCTCAGCGGGGGGCTAATGTGTCTTCGACCCTCTCAGCTGTCACAAGGTTTTGATGGGGTTAAGGTTGGTATTAAAGGTAAGCATTTTTCCCCACTAATAAAGACACTCGTATTTAGTAACCTATATTTGAACCCTGTGTAATATGAATGAACAAAAACTATGCATAACGAGAATGAAATCCGAAGCAATTGTGCATAAAAGACGCATTGCCAAGCTTGTGGTCTGGCCCTTGTCACTTGTGTTTGCACGTGAGACGTCTATTACTCAATTATTTATGATCATTTTTCTAATTCTCGGTTACACAATCAAAGATGTAAATACGTTTAATTAACCATTTATTTACAAGTAACCCCATCCATATCAGATCCATTGGCAACCGGAGGAGGAAGAGAAGGAGAGTGCCAATCAGGGGACGGATCAGGGGGTGGAGACAACGCGACAGAGACAGTCGGGACAGGCATTCCATTCCATTCCATTTTCTTCCGCTTACCCGGATCCGGGTCGCGGGGGCAGCAGTTTCAGTAGGGAAAGTCCAGACTTCCCGGTCTCCGGCGACCTTTTCCAGCTCCACCGGGAGGACACCAAGGCGTTCCCAGCCCAGCTGTGAGAAATAATAATAATAATAACAATCCAGCGTGTTCTAGGACTTCCCCGGGGCCTTCTCCCGGCTGGGCATGCCCGAAACACCTCGCCAGGGAGGCGCCCGGGAGGCATTTGGACTAGATGCCCGAGCCACCTCAACTGGCTCCTCTCGATGTGAAGGAGCAGCAGCTCTACTCTGAGCTCCTCCCGGATGGCCGAGCTCCTCACCCTATCTTTCAGGGTGAGTCCAGCCACCCTACGGAGGAAAATCATTTCTGCCACTTGTATCCGCGATCTTCGGTCATGATCCATAACTCATGACCATAGGTGAGGGTGGGAACGTAGATAGATCGGTAAAAAGAGAGCTTTTCTTTCCGGCTCAGCTTTCTCTTCACCACGACGATCAGGTACAGCGCCCGCATTACTGCGGACGCTGCACCGATCCGTCTGCCGATCTCACGCTCCAACCTTCCCTCACTCATGAACAAGACCCCGAGATACTTGAACTCCTCCACCTGAGGCAAGACCTCACTCCCAACCCGGAGGGTACAGTCCACCCGTTTCCGACTGAGAACCATGGCCTCGGATTTGGAGGTGCTGAGTCTCATCCCAGAAGCTTCACACTCAGCTGCAAACCGCTCCAGTAAACGCTGAAGGTCACAGCCTGATGAGGCCATAAGGACCACATCGTCTGCAAATAGCAGAGACGAGATCCTAAGGTCACCAAGCTGGACTCCCTCAACACCTTGACTGCGCCTAGAAATTCTGTCCATGAAGATTATGAACAGAATCGGTGACAAAGGGCNCAGAGGTACTGTTCCCGACTTCATGCAATGTTGTAGAGGCGTGTCAACCAACACAGTCCCCCAACATCCAGAGCCTTGAGGAATTCCGGGCGGAACTCGTCTACCCCCGGAGCCTTGCCACTGGGGAGTGATTTAACTACCCCAAATACCTCAGCCACGATGATCGAACTGTCCACGTACGTATCCTCAGACTCTGCTTCCTCTACAGAAGGTATGTCAGTGGGATTGGGAAGGGCCTGAAAGTATTCCTTCCACCGACCAACTATCTCCACAGTCGAGGTCAGCAAGCCCCCGTCCGCACTGTAAACAGTTTGAACTGGGGCCTGCTTCCCCTTTCTGAGGTGTCGAACGGTTTGCCAGAACCTCTTCGAGGCTGACCAAAAGTCGGGGAAATAACCCTCTCGTTCACTGGGGATGACTCCAACACAGAGGCACCAAGCCGGGGGGCTAACAATAAGCCCACACCAGCTCGCCGCCTCTAATCGGAATGTCTCCGCCTCTTCCACAAGCTCGGGCTCCTTCCCTACCAGAGAAGTGACATTCAATGTCCCAAAAACCAGATTTGGCCGCCGAGGACCAGGTCGCCCGGACACCCGCCCTCGACCACTGCCCAAATCGCAACAGGGACAGGGACGGCAATTTAGATCAAAATGTATGTGCTGATTCAGATAGTTACTTTAAACAGTGGTTGTTGTAATTATTAAATGCATTCAATTGTGCCTGCCATTGTGTAAACCGGCCTGTGATGTTTTGGTGATGTGTGCACACTTTGCGCCAGTCAGCCAAATTACCACTAGACCAGCTGCGCTTCGCCTTACGCCGTAAGATACTATGTGTAAGATAGTATTTTTCCATCTTTACAGTCAGCCTATTAGCTCAGTGCATTTTACATGTAATCATTCTCATAAAAAACCTTCTTAACACACACACTCACACAGCACAACACAAGCCATGGAAACATATAACAAACTAGTAAACTAACACTTTATTAGTATAGTTAAAACCAGTTCAAGCCTTGCGCAAACTTTACTTTCACTTTTCAAACACACAAGGTTAGGTTTCACTTTCTAGAGGGTTGCGGCAACTGCTGTATATAGCCACTCTGTGTAATTTCATTTTAGGCTCTTTGTCCATTTTACTTGTCTAGCCTGAGACTGTAACCAATATATTGGTGTAATTTTATAATACAATTTGAAAACCTTTTCAAAGGTATGATCATTGACAACCTTTCTGACAGCAATGCAGTTCCAGGAACCAGGGAGAATGGCTAAAAAGAAGGAACACTCTTTACAATCCCAAGCTTTGTTTGGATTTAAGGCTTATTTGTCCGGAAACCTTGGTCTGAAGACCAATTTCTACCATTTTTCAGTGCTTGACTATTAAAAAAATGGGTGATATTTCCTTCTCAACTTCTTGTCTCCACAAACTCATCCTTCCTAGTCATTTGTCTCCATTCCGACCTTGTTTGCCTGCTACTCTCCACCACATCACCCAACAGCACTGAGTTATATTACGGGGTCTCTCCCCTTAACTGACCCCGTTCAACGTTCGTACCCACACATTTCCTTAGTAACTAGGGAATGGATGGATTCTGGCAGTGTCTTTATTGGCTCAGTTATTTCCACTGCATGCTCTTGTGCTCCACTAAGAGGATGAGGGATGAGGAAGCAAGAGAGCTGTGAAACAGGGCAGGGGGGATATTATCTGAGGGGGAAAACAGTGGTAAGGTTTGCTGATGGGGGGTTAGGGTGGGCAGGTTGTGGGAATAAAAAGAGCAAACCTTTTGTTACTTGTTTTTTTTCTAATCCAATCCGCTCAAGCTTTTAACATTTGCAGTGAAAATGTAATACACAACTGCAAATAGCTGTATATGTACAAACCATCTTTCAGCATTCGCCCTTGAATGAGTGCCAAAGACCTCTGTTTCTAAAACCGTCACTAAAAATATGTGCACCCAATAAAGTCACATAATTCTGTCTAGCAACACTTGTTGGCTGACTGTAACCAAGACTTCTATCAATAAAAATGTGTTTGTGCAGCTTGCTGGTCTGCATTATTGCAGCAATAAGACATGGAATAAAGTTAAAATGCCAAGCAGGGCTGAAAGAATCCCACTGCTGTAGCAAACAAGCCGCTTTAAGTTACAATGTGATCACACACCAGAGCACTTTGGATTTAAGGCTGGAGAGATGTGTCTTATTGTGCTACTAAAGTCTAATTTTCTTGTTGTGACATTGGGGTGGTGGGAGAGCAAAATAGGGCTCTATAAAATAGAAGGAAAGCGTTCATAAAGAGAGGAGCAGAATTAAGTTACAGAGGGAGAAAGGGAAAAAAGACAAACAAAAAAAGACTATGTTGTACATTGGACATGTGGTGAAACATGTCTATTTGGCCAACTGACACATATTCCCACAAACAGCATAATTGTCTCCCTCTTCTCATTCTTTCCATCCACAGAAAAGGTTTGAAAGGCAAAGTGAAGGGAAGAGGAGGGGGTGAATGAAATATGCTGTGTGGCTATGAGAAAGAGGGTGAGCCACAATGAGGCAAAAAGAGAGCAAAAGAAATACAGTAGCACAGTTTTTTTTATTTTGAACTAGAAAAAGATGGTGTAATTTTTTTCAGGGTTTTTTTAAGCTTCTCTTTTTCTTCCTTGTGTCATTGTAGTGTGGCTCTGGATGTTGGAGGACTGTCTTGGTTGACACGCCTCTTCAACATTGCATGGAAGTCAGGAACAGTACCTTTGGACTGGCAGACCGGGGTGATGGTCCCCATTTTTAAAAAGGGTGACCGGAGGGTGTGTTCCAACTATAGGGGGATCACACTTCTCAACCTCACCGGGAAAGTCTATTCCAGGGTGCTGGAGATAAGGGTACGACCGTTAGTCGAACCTCGGTTAAAAGAGTTGCAATGTGGTTTTCGTCCCGGTCGCCGAACACTGGACCAGCTCTACACCCTTGCAAGGGTACTGGAGGGTGTGTGGGAGTTTGCCCAACCGGTCTACATGTGCCTTGTAGACTTGGAAAAAGCATTAGACCGTTTCCCTCGTGGTGTCCTTTAGGAGGTGCTCCGGGAGTACGAATTGGTGGCCCGCTACTACGTGCCATTCGGTCCTTGTACAATCGAAGCAGGAGCCTGGTTCGCATTGCCAGCAGTAAGTCGAGCTTGTTTCCGGTGATCGTTGGCCTCCGCCAAGGCTGCCCTTTGTCACCGATTCTGTTCATAACCTTCATGGACAGAATTTATAGGCACAGTCAAGGCTTTGAGGGAGTCCAGCTTGGTGACCTTAGGATCTCGTCTCTGCTATTTGCAGACGATGTGGTCCTTATGGCCTCATCAGGCTGTGACCTTCAGCGTTTACTGGAGCAGTTTGTAGCTGAGTGTGAAGCTTCTGGGATGAGACTCAGCACATCCAAATACGAGGCCATGGTTCTCAGTCGGAAATGGGTGGATTCAGGGTGGAGTTCAAGTATCTCGGGGTCTTGTTCACAAGTGAAGGACGGTTGGAGCGTGAGGTCGACAGACGGATCGGTGCAGCGTCAGCAGTAATGCAGTCACTCTACCGGACCGTCGTGGTGAAGAGAGAGCTGAGCCAGAAGGCAAAGCTCTCTGTTTATCGATCGATCTACGTTTCCACCCTCACCTATGGTCATGACATTGTGGATACAATCGGCGGAAATAAGTTTCCTCCGTAAGGTGGCTAGACTCACCCTAAGAGATAGGGTGAGGAACTCAGACTAGAGCTGCTGCTTCTTCACATCGAGAGGAGTCAGTTGAGGTGGTTTGGGCACGCTGGAGGGACTATGTCTCACACCTGGCCTGGGAACGCCTTGGTGTCCTCCCAGTGGACTGAGAAACCTGGACTTCCCTACTGGAACTGCTGCCCCCGCGACCCGGACCCGGATACGCGGAGGAAAATGGAATGGAAATGAAATGGTGTTATTGTAGTATCTACTTCTCAGAGTACTGACTTACAGTCAAATTTAACACTTTTTTTGCCAGGTTTTTGCTGAATTTTATAATCTTGGTGTTTGGCTGCACATACAAAATGTACTCTTTTTTTCAGCTTTGACTAAGACTGAGCATGTTTAATTAGAATTTAGTGGCTGTAATCATGAAACAGTCCGAACCCATCAGCTGTATTTACTCTGTCTGAGCATTGCTCCAGCATTACAACACTGCCTATTTTGCAGCTATGTTGTGCACTTGTGCACTTGAAAGAGAGCTACATTTTTCTTTCCACTTCCACTCATGCACTCTAATTTATTATTAAAGTTTAAAAAATAAGTTGCTATGTGTAATCAGTTTTAATTTTTTTGTAAAAAAAAAATAATTCAAATCACACACTTTCCATCCATCCAATAATTCATTCATTTTCCATATGGCTTGTCCTCTTAAGGTCGTGGATAAGCTGAAACCTTAACACACACCAAAAAAAAGTCAAGTGGTAGACCCCAAAAAAAGTTACCAGACCTGAGCCATAGGGTATAATTGGCAAGACCCGGGACGATCATCGGTCCTGATGGCTTCCAACACATAACATAACAATGAGATCCCACTTGAGATGTTTTTCACACGGCACAGGGAAAGGGGCACCATCAAGATAGCATGGAACCAAAGAAAGATGCAAGTGCCAGCAATTTGGTAAAAAAAATAACAGAAACAATATCAAAATTAAGAAACAACTGGCATCCCTGTCCTGTTCATTTGTCCATTTTATTTATAATTTCTAATTATTTAGCATTGTTTTCTGCATGTAAACCTGCAATTAGTATCACATTTTTTTGTTAATAATTTTTGGTGTATGGAACTGATTAAGATTTTAGATCTTTGAGTTCATTTTGTGGAATATAGGAACAATGGTCCAAGTGTTGCATTTATATTTTGTTGACGCTAGTTGGACATGTAACTTTTGCTTTGATTGTAATATTTAAGTAAGGTGTTGCAACAACAATATTGCATTTAGCATTGCAGGTGCACAAGGGGCCAAACAGCAATAAAAAAGTCATTTTTTCACATCGCTCTGTGAGCTCAAGAAATGTTAATTTTAAAAGGTCTGAGACAGCCAGAGGAGTGCTGTGACTGTCTGTTTTGGCATAATTGCATTACTTTGGAAACTGCATTGCAGTTTCCTGCTTTAAGACTAAAGATTGCTAAAACATACATGAAATACATGGACTTCATAGTAGAACAGTATTAGTACAACCAAGTATTGTGTTTTTGCACAAACAAATCACTATGACAGGGAGCTTTACAAGTCAGTACAAAGAGGATATAAAGGCACCTCCACGCCCTCAAGTGGCTCTGGAGCTAATTCCTGCAGTGCATAAAACACTTTCAGAACACAGCTGAATAAACACGATCTTTAGAGCAAAATCGATAGACGCAAAATCAGAGTTGTCCATCACAGGAGTGGAATTTTAGTGTTAATGCTTGTTATCAGTAGCAGCAGAGGTCTCAGGAGGGATAAAGAAAGGGGCACCCTTTTGGCTAAAACAAAACCATATTCACACAGAAACAGAACACGCGCATGAAATGTTCAACTGCATTGATTGAAAACAGAATCAGTCTACTTCTTAATGGGATTTAATCTTTGTCTACATTTCCAAAACTCACAACTTTTGCCCTAATTGTCCTTTATGTCCAAGAAACACAAGGCACACTAGGAGTTCAGAATCCTTCTTGCAGTTAATGCAAGAGGGCTTAATGAAATCAATGACTAGTTACATTATGGGCAGGCAGGGGCACCATGTTGCACTCCGATAAAGGCCACAGCTAACTGACTTTAAGCCAAACTTTTGAGATCTGCATTTAAAGTTTGGAACCATGTGGTCAGCAAGTCTATGAGTGCAGAAAGTGTCTGTAGAGCTGTAATTCTTACATAAACACTGCCTAAAGGCAATTTGTTGTATTTATCAATTGTACAGCTATATCGGCATTTGGGGAAAAACTTGGTAGACACCAAAGGTAAAGTAATTTAAAACTAAAGTAAATTTGCTGCAATTTTTTACAGTAGCTGTTATTTCCTAGCCATCTTAAAAGCGGTTTAGTTAAATTTATATTTCAAGCACTGCTTCTGACAGCATTTCAGTACACTTGCAAATTACAAAAAGTGCTTTTAGTATTAAGCACGGACCATTTCTAAGGTTTACTACATTATGAAAAAGTCACAGCTCCAAAACTATTGATATTGTCTGTCCGTCATTCTGTTTGGCAGTATTAGAGAAAGGTCCAGTGTGGCCAGTATCGCTGCATACTGCCACATACCTCTCAGATATCGTGATGTAAGTGGGAGTATCCAGGCATATCTCGGCTGTTATGCGGCAACCTGTAAAGGCCCGGATACATACCATCTGCCATATATGTGCAAATATTTGTTCAGGTCCCGTGTTATTCCTTACAGTTGGAACTGGGCCTCAATGTGCTGAGCTGTGCTTCCAAAAGTTGAACACCTTGTCGCAGCATAGCTGGCACGAACATTGTGTTGTGCAATTCTGGTTGTGCTATGTGAGTGTATGTCTCAAGAAGGCCTTTTATTAAAAAAATATTAAAGTCGTTTTATTTTTATGAAGTGATGGGACATTTTAAATTAACAAATTAAGAATCAAGATTATTTGTAATTCTCAACATAATTAGTGTATTTACTAACATTTGTGGGTCACTTCTATGGGGTTATGCTTTTTTCCAACAGCATCAGAGAGCTGAGAAGAAGCACAGTGAGGAAGACAAATAAAAAGAGTTGGCTACACAATATATATAGAGTACCATAGATATAAAGAGAAAGAGACTACTCTACATCCCTAAGTGATTGATTGCCTCCCAACAGGGTCTAGTAGCATTGATTGCTGTGTCAGGAGCTGACTAGCTATGGCCTTACAGGCAAAGCCCACACAGCAGTGCCACCAAGCTGCAATGTCAATCATATTATACACTGCTCAGTTTCTACAGCAAAATGCTCTTTGTCATTCCAATATATAGAATACAGTATAAACAAAGTATTTATTAGCTTGCATTTTTAAATTACTAATATTTTAGCAGAACGTGTGCAAGGATTTGCACATACTGAATCACTAATATGTAGTCATAAAAGGGCATATGTCGAAAAGCACAAGGACACATTATTATTTTTTAATATCCATAACATTATGAGAATAATATGTTCTTGGAAAAAGATGATTTTATTTCCAAAGTATCGACAATGGTTATTTGTAGAAAATGATAGCAGATAGATAGCAGTGGTAGCTGCTGGTCATTCAAGGAGCTCATTTTTTTCCCAGCTTACATCATTAATGTGTTTATATTATGTAAATTATGTAATTATGTATTTGTATATTATGTAAATTCTACCTTCCGTTCCTAGTTTTAAAAAAAAGACAAAGTCGGGATCGGTAAAGTCTCTGAATCTGTTCAAAAACAACAGAAAGAAAAACCTGCTGGGGTGGATGTTTATACTTACAGATTGCTGATTCGCTCATTTTACTATCAATCAAAAAGGGATCCTGCCTCAGCCGGCCCACTGCCTCATACACCCCCTGATGCATGTGACCTGATTCGCCACACGTCTGTTGACTTTCACTTAGTTCCCTATTGCCTGGCGAATAAACTATAGCCTGTTAAATGTGTAGTCAATTGACGACAACTTGTCGCGTGCTAATCTATGTCAGCGTGTGCGTTTCAATCTCATTCTACTTTCTGGCATTTTTGTTTACACGTGATGTTTCCTGGCTGGTGGCATCTAGATAGCTCATTTTTGTTTCAGGGCGAGCTACCAGTGGATATTTTACGTTCATTGGGTACACACATGCAGATACGCACCAACACCTTTAAAAATTTACAGAGTAAACGATTTGTCACACCACATTGAAGTCTGTGCTTTGAAAGGAGCCTGCAAAATGCTTTTATTTTGTTAATAATGAATATTAAGGAAGAAAGATTGCCAGTATACAGTATGTGTAACGAATGCCAGCTGGTATCTCGGTAAACCTCACCCCCCCGGTTCGAGCCTGGGCGGAACACGGGGCTGGCCGGTGGGTTACAAAGTATGACAAAGACAAAAGGATGAAATGACCAGACAGTAAAAGATCAGGAATGGAGGTCAGGCGTCTTAAGATTCCTTCATAAAGGCGGTTCTGGCAACACGGCCAATTAGGTGTGACATTGACTGGATAAACTGTTCCACTTGAGGCATTTTATGAAACGAAATGTGAGACTCCTTGACTGATTCCATTACTTATTAAATCCAGTGGATATTTCCTATAGTGTGAAAGGGCAGGAAAGAGTAGAAAATTGGTCCGCTGGCCAACATCCAATGTTGGCCAAGAAAACATTTATTTCAAGGTAATCAACATATTGATTTGGGGTTAGAAAACGACATCAAGAATTGTCTACTTGCAATCCTCTGCCAAGGCCAATTGGCTCCTCTTAAAGCTCACGCTGTTAAAGGCATTGAAAAACTACTTGTGATAGCTCCACTTTGCCTCAGCCCTCCTTCCAAAATCATCCCGCTGTCAGGATAGACAAACGACACGGAAAATATAACCTCATCGGAGCTAATTAACTTTACAAGACATGCTGCAGAACATTTCACTGGGAAATCCTATTTTGACATAAATATCTCTAGGCGTATGGAGATAAGAACATTTGAGGTATGGTGTTTACATGCAGGTTAGATCCCAAAGCAGCTCTGCTCCATTTACCCAACCTCTGAGGTAATCCAGAGTCACAAATAACCATACGTGAGCATGAGGCATCCTCCTGTGTCGGCTAAATTGGAATAAATCTTTCAGGAGGGGCGTTTCCTTTGGAAGGAGTGTGTTGAGATGCAAATCTGTTCCTTTGAAATGTTATATGTTATTTGTACTAACCATATAATGAACATATTCTTGTAGAATTCTTTAACCCCGATAGCGTGAGTGATGACGGCACTGGGGAGCTGTGGGTCATCAAAACAGAAATCCTAGCATGTACTCTGACACTATGAAACAAAACATGAGTGGCAACTAAGATGTCTAACTCAGTAAGTCATCGAATAAATACTTTTGCACATATAACGTATACACGGAGCCTGCAGCGGCGAGCTTTAGGAGCAGCCGCTGTCGTGCATCTCCGGGTTGCCAGTATGAGTTAGAGGAAAAGCTCTGCCTCCTTTACATGTTTCATGATGTTTACCAAGCTGTTTGTTCTGAGAGCAGATCAAGGGCACACCCCTCCCCTCGGCACCCACCAGAGAGGAGGGCGTGCAGAATGGAAACATCGGAGGCTACAGTTGCATGTAACTTTGGATGAATGCGTAGTTATAGAGCTTGGGGGGACATGATGGACGCATGGATAAATGGATTATAACATTATAATTGCATTGAAAATATGCAATGCATATAGAGTATGTTGTTGATGTCTACTTCTAAAAGATCTAATTAAAGGACATACATTTATGTCATTATGAATCGCACTGATTGATAAATTTCCGCTATTACCATCCAAGACCATCTGAGGCTTTCAAATAAATGCCAGATGCTCTTCAATTGCTCTTGTTTGCACACAACAAAGAAAGCTTTGCTAAAAACATAGATGCACAATCCAGGTTTAAGTCCCAAATATGCCTTACACACTTATTAAACACATTGAAATTGGAAAACGTATTGGTACTCGCCACTAATGAATGACAATGAAAGATGTCCAATAGAGGAGCGAACAGATGCTAGAGCTACAACCGTGCTTCCGTCTCCGCCACTGTGCCGTCTCGACTAGCTGTCCCCAAGCAGCGTACACTAGTTTCAGTAACTACTTACAATCACAGATTTGCAGGTTTTGTAAGGGATTGCTGTATCAATATTTTTTGTTTTAACAAAAATTTGCAGGGCCGGAAACGCCTAATCAAGAATGCACGGTGATGTGCTCCACTAGAATTGATCTCAAGGTAGGTGGCACTAAAGCCCAAAGCACAAAAATCAAGACTGGCTTGCATCCGAGTAGAATAAATGTGTTTTTCCAGTTAAATTCATTCATTCATTGGAAGCATACAAATACATTGAATGCATTTGATTTTCTGCTAGCTGGGAATAGCAGAAAGAAAATAAAACCACTGGATGTTCTTCTGTGGAATGATGGCAGTGACAACAAGCACCTGAGCTTTGGCAGGCCCCCGCTATTGAAACCTTTCTTTGTATATTATTGTCTGATTAGCAAGAATAATGACGTCACACTTCCATCAAAGGCATTATACAGGCTGTAGAAAGTTATGGTGTGTAACAAATGTTCTGGAACATTATATTATCGGCAACATGCTGGCAAACTTCCACGTATTTGACCATGAGATGTAGTGCAAATGTTTTACCTAAACAAATTTTAAAATAATTATAACCACTGGAGGTGTTTCGGGCATGCCCAGCCGAACCCCGCGGAAGACCTAGGACACGCTGGAGGGGCTATGTCTCACAGCTGGCCTGGGAACGCCTCGGTGTCCTCCCGGTGGAGCTGGAAGAGGTTGCCGGAGACCGGGAAGTCTGGACTTCCCTAGTGAAACTGCTGCCTTTTCTCTCAACGCTCAGATTGAGAGATTAGATACATTCCGTGAATGAAATTATCTTCAAATACATTTGCTGTTCCTAGAACATCCCATGCATCGAGCTTGAATCGTGTTTTCTATCCATTCTTTACTTACAACTACAAGAATTGCAGTACAACCGTGAGGTACTTGTTGCTTTTTGTTGTTGCATCTTCGCAGGATGAAACATAACAGCAGGCTACAAGCAGGAAGCTAAACTCCAACAATGACACCCCATAGTAATACACAAGTAGGAAACAAGTAAAATAAGGCAATGGCTGTGGATACATGACTAAATGTCTTGGAGATCCCATTAAAAGGTTCCCAAACAAAACAAATATTTACAAAGTATGAATATCCGTTGTCACATAAAACGGCAAATTGTTTGCAAGGACAAATCATAATGTAGCAGCAGTTTTTGACACTCGCCAAAGGCCTTGTCTGATGTCCACTGTCTATCTAAATCCGGCGGGCGTCTTCTCTGAAAGAGATTTCAAGGACACATCTGTGGATCTTCAGCGAGGGATAAATTACTTCCAATCCCAAATGTGCGTACATATTAGTTGGGAAACGAGGGCAAACGCTCCTAGCTTTACTCATATCTCTTCCAGAATGTTCACGTCCTACAGGAAGATTCAAATCTGGAAGAGGAATAAACTGCACTTGGCTGAAGGTGACACTTAAGTAGACTTGGTGAACTTCTTCAGACTGACGTGTGCAGCATCACACTAAAAACAGGGGTACAAAAATACAACGTGCGTGTTATCACCTGTGACGTACAGTCAAAACCAGCAACTGACGCACTCTTTTTTCTGCTGAGATGTACTTGCAATATTTCAAAATGACCAGTAAGGATCTAACCATCATAGTCAAATTCCATAAAACACAATTTCTCGCTGCGTAGATGTTATATTTGAAACAAACAAAACATTAGATATTAGAATAAACCTCTGTATATTAAAAAGATGGGTTGATTATATATTTTTGGTTAGTCAGTTCTTGAATGAAAATGGTCATTGATTTACATATGACTACCCACAACGCCTTGTGAATATGCTATTGTTTTTGATGCAATACTTGTATATAATACTACGTGTAAGTTCCACTAAAACACTACTTCAGGTTGTTGCTGTTCGCCTATGCTCGATAGTAGGGTGCATTTTAAGTGATGCTGGTTGGAGAACCTAATTAAGAAGACTACATTGTTTCAGCCATCTGTGGATTCACTTGGAATACTAATGCTAGGTACAACTGTGGCAACAAGGCAATTTGCTTCTCTTAATTGTCTTGAGAGCTCATATTTAAACACCCTTCATTCACTTTTATGTGAATGTCAAATACATGGGGAGATAAGTCCGCTCTCACCCATGATTTGTAAGCTTCCTGGGCAAAGATCCTTTTTCGCAAGCGACCGCACGGAACCACTATCATGTCTAACCCAAACACGCTAAGCAGTCCTGCAATGTTGTTGGATGGACAAATTGCCAGACACCATTACATCACCTCAAAGTGGGTAATTTCATTTACAATGCTTAGCCACCTGTCCACAAATAGGCATTCAAAGATGTGACTTTCGACATATACTGTGTATATATATATATATATATATATATACATTTGCCATTTGATAACTTTCACACCCAACCCTGCCGTGCCCTTCCATTTCTCCTCCAGCAGGTTGTAGGTCAGTAATTGACATTCTCACATGAGATCAGTGCTGACCTGGAAGCGAGCAGGCAGAGCGTTTAGTCTGCGGCAAAAGCTCACAATGCCCTGCTGTTGGGCTGGTAATTACACCCGGGGCACAGAGCTCAGCCAGCGCTTATTGAATTCATATCAAATAAAACTCTAGAGAAAGTGCCAGACAGTGTTGTGTTATGCAGCAATCTTGCCCTCCCTTTATTGTGTCATCCCTCTCGTATTCATTCCATCTCTCATTTAATCGGCCCTCAGTCAAAGCCACCTTTGTCTGCATTTTTCTTAGGTTTGTTTTTCCCTTTGTGCAGCCCAGAGGACCCTGTGGCCCGCAACAGTTTTTTTGTTTTGTTTATTATTGCTTTTGTTGGCTCGCAGCAAATTCTAAAAATATAATTTATCAAGAAACCAAAAACAAACTAAAAATCGCTGTAATTTACAGGAATATAGTCAAAATATATTATTAAAATAGGAAATAGTTATTACGCAAAGAGAAACAAGTAATCATTTTACTACGATAACATTGTAATATTATGATGCAAAATAACATTGAAATCATGAAGTAAAATGTGTTTTATAATCAGAATATTGTGATAAACAAAGAAAACAACAAAGTATTGTATAATATTTGGAAAATGTAGTTGAATTTAGTATTTAAAATATTATGGCAGTAATAACAAACAATAAGAACGCTTACAAGAAGGAAGTTGAAATAGTGTAAAAATGTAAAAAGCTGTAATTTTACACAAATAAAGTCCAAATATTTAGAAGAATTTTCATGAGAAAAAGAGTCGCAATATTATGAGAGCAAATAATGTAATTTTAGTTGCGTTAAACATTTTCATATTACGCGATCAATTCCTTCAGTCATTTATTTTCTATGCCACTTATCCTCATTAAGGTCGCGGGTATGCTGGAGCCTATCCCAGCCGACTTTGGGAGAACGGCAGGGTACACCCTGGACTGGTCGCCAGTCAATCACAGGGCTACGACAATCAAACAAAACAAAATAAAGTTGTAATTTTTGAAGAATTTAGGATTCGATTGACATTATAATATTATGGGAATTAAGTCAAAATATTTAAAAAAAAAGTGTATGAACATTATTTAAGAATAAAGTTAAGATGTTTGGAATTTTTTTACATGGAAAATGGGAACCAAGAGCAAAGAGTTTGTTGCAATAATATGTTTTTTCACCTACAGTATATCACCAATATATTTAGAGTAACTTCTTAATGTATCTACATCAAAATATCAAAGTTGTCCTTATCCTTTCCTTTTTACCTGCGTTTCAGTTTGTCTGTTTGAGTTTTAAAAAAACTGAAAAATTTGGAATGGATTTGGATGGAATTTTCAGGAATTGTCGGAAATGGGATATGGAAGAACTGATTTCAATTTTGGGGGTTATCCGGATCCATGTTTAAAATTATTCTTTAACATTGCGAACTAAGATAATTTTTGGCATTTGTGTATATCACGCCACAAAAATGGTCAGAGCACTTGGAAAAAAGTTTCCAACAGCTTCTACACAATTGCAAATTCTGGATACTTTGATCCACGATATGAAAACCATTAAAATTGGAAAGGAAGGATTATTATTTTGGTATGACTCACGATATGAGGGGAACTACTGTATGTCGCTTGGCAGAGGTTTTTTCTAGTTCAGTGTGAGGCTCTCACTAGAAAACTTTTTTCTGCACCCCGGCCTTAGTATGTCCTGTGTGACTTTCCTTTCTATCCCTGCATGGGTTGTACTGACATCACCACATTCTTTTGTCCCCGCCTCTCTGTCACATTATATTTGCCATTGCATTCTCCACCTGATTTCTCCTGTAATTGCCTCTGCATCCAACACTCTCATTACTTCTCTATTTATTATTTCGATTAGAGTTTTATTAATCCTTGCAAAGGTCATATTTGAGCCAAGCAGAATACCGATTACTCCATATTGCCCTGACCAGGAGTTAGTGTGCAGGTCTGCTTCTTTCTAATTCATTCCAATGGATTGGAAGAATAAATGCTGTATTTTTTTTTCTCTTGCTTTGCTGCAGTTTGTCTTCCCTCCAATAGTTCATTAACCTGCCGCTTGGGGGCGTCATGGCCATATGCTTCCATTCATAACCTACATGCAACTGCAAGCAGTTTCTCGTGCCACATCCAGTCCACTATCTCCACTGTGCACCACCTCATGGGTCCCTTCATCTCCTTCTACACCTTCCCTTCCATTCCTTAAATCCTTAAATCAGATGTGATAAAAAGAAAAAAAAACTGATGCCAGATTGAAACATCAGACCCATATCTCTAACTGCCAGAACATTAACCTGGTCCACCTGAGGTGCCTCTCCACTGAAATGGATGAAGCGTGGAGGAAAGAGGGATGGGTTTTAGAGGGGAAAACATGAGCGAGGTGGGGTGATTAAGAGCCCTGGAGGGTTTGAGGAGGCAGGTGGATAAACAAGAAGAGTACAGAGCGAGCAAGTCCACCAAAGTCTACAAAAGATGGTGAAGAAAGGATGAAAAGGTAAATAACTGGTATTTAAGGTGAGTCCAAATTTTTGATGGCGATAAGCGTGAGCATTGATCTGGAAAAGGGAGTGGACCATACAAGAGTAGATGTGTGCTACGTCTCGGTGGGGGTAATTTGGTTGATAATAAGCTGATAGAGCAGCCGCCTGCTCTCAAAGCCCGTCATAAATCTTTCATTGTTACTCTCGTCCCCTCCATCTCCTCTTTTCACCCATTTTCACATATAGTGTATGTATGGCCATCTCGGCTGCACAATACAACAGGGCGATGATGCATTTTTGAATAAGGGGAATGGATAATGGAGGCATCCACATCATCCAGGTCAGCAACATCAGGGTCTTTGAATGCTCTTAGTGGATATAATGTAAAAGGGACAGTGAATGACATTCGAGAGTCTGTAAATAGGTGAACACAGACAGAAGTTAGCACTGAAAACATAGAAATTTCCATGTATGTGCTTTGCTTCAGCACCTTACTTCCATTTAGGCCGAAACATCTGCCTCTACTTTCTCTATTCTGGCTTCACCTATCTTCCATTCACCCGGACTGAGGGTCTTGTTTGCACCAGAAGGGTAATTAAACATACTGTGGAGTATATACAGTAGTAGCACTCAGGCTGTGATGAATGAGTTGCCTGTATCAGCCACTCTTAAGTGGCACAAACACCGGCACCTGTTAAAAAAGGTGCAAACTGCAGATGAGCTGTTTGGGTTTTCAGCTCACGGATGACAATATTACAGTAAGTACACAGACATAATCTGATGAATTCCAATTCAAAATATACTGTAATTCCGTGAACTAACATCCAATTCATGTATTATGCTTGGAGTTTTGGTGATTTGGTTTGGTTATTCATGAGTGGATTTACGCAACATGTATTTCCTAATTTACATCTGTCACTTTTGCACTGGTATTATATTAAAAAAAAGTAAACAAGCCCGTAAATAAGACAGAAATAAGACGAGTGCTCGTGTGTGTTGCTGTAAATGTGTTCCCTGGGGAGCTGAGTAGTGGCCAGACAGGAAGTGAGGCAGTCTGGGGTTCAGAGTTGAGGTTTGGCTTGGCATGGATTACAGCCACAACAGTAGCCTGCATTTTTTTAGGGATCATTTTGCCTGCGATAAATCAAACTTGCAATAAAAGCCTGTTGTTTTTAGTCAAGTCTGTTGATTTTATAATTTATAGTAACAGTATTGTGAAATTATTGACGCCTAGTGACCAGTGTAGAATACTACGCATCATTCACAGCATCTTTGAATGCCTCTTCTGAATCCCATTTATTTGTTTTAGTTCATTTAGCCATTTTAATACTTGAAAATGCTTAAGGCAAATGCTTAGGAAAGAATATAATTTAAGGGTCATATTTGTTGTTTAAACAGCATTATTAATTAATTAATGTATATATATATATATATATAAAACATGACAGAGTGAAGCCACAAAATTCAAACCACAGGGTTGCAAGGTCCAACTGTACAGTCGTTATTGCAGTTAATCAGTTCCAGACCTGATCGTGATAAATTAATTTCCTCAAAGCAAGATTCCTAATTGAATAAACCGAGAATTGCAAAAATGATCATAATGAATTGGGTAATTCAAGTTCATCTCACATGCAAACACAATCAACAAGGGCCAGACCACAAGCTTGGCAATGCGTCTTTTACGCAAAGTTGCTTGCATGCAGTTGCATGCAAACATTCAGACTAAAAATGACACACGGGAGCAAATAAAGTACAACTCCAGTCTGGTGACAATAATGGGATTAAAGCACTGTGGACCGCTAGCTGACAAGTGGTATTTAGTATTTAGTGTCTTCCAACCTCCATGTTGGAATGCTCTTTTGTCTCACATCAGCCAGGTGGACAATGATTGTAAGAAGAGTGAGAGCACCGATGAGGTGGCGGGCAAAGTGAGGGAGGGATGGATGCAACACTAAAATCATGGGAGTAGATAAAAATGAAAAAGCATATTTTTGCTACTTGAATAGCCTCCTTCTTTATTATGCATTTCAAGCACCTGAATAAAGCTTGCTCAAGGTGTTGCTCCATTATTCCAATGTGTTTCATTCTTTATGAATCATATTCAGACAAAACGATGGTCGCATGTAGTCTCATGGTTGAGCCTGTGTAAAAAAGAGGGCACAATTTATTGTAGAATATTTTAAAGGGCCGTGAGATGCAAGAAAGGAAATGTGAAAGAAAATTCCTTGCAAACACCATCAGAAAGCCCAAGGATACCTCATTGAAATAGAGAGTACATATGCAATATTTATATGGACTCACATATACAGTATACAGAAGCATTTCAATAAATTAGGACATAGTGTAAAAGTTATTTGCTCTTAGAAGCTCAATTCAGGGCTCAGGAAGTTTTTGCAGGTCATTTAGTGATTGAAGTTCAAATCAATACAATATTTACAATATTGAGCTTTTTGACAGTTCTTCACATTTTATGAGATGCCGAATTTGTGTATGTTTTTTACTTAGCTATAATCATTAAGATGATTAAAATATGAAGACCAGATGAAAAGGAAATACATGCACGTTAGGTAAATCGGCGACTGTAAATTGTCTGTAGGTATGAATGTGAGTGTGAATGGTTGTTTGTCCGCCCTGCGATTGACTGGTGACCAGTCCAGGGTGTACCCCACCTCTCACTCGAACTCAGCTGGGGTAGGCTCCAGCAACCCCCGTGATCCTAATGAGGATAAGCGGCATAGAAAATGGATGGATGGATGTACTGAATCGATAGACTACAGTTGTCCCTGACTAAGTTGCATGTTTAAATTTGCATAATATGGATATTTCAAGAAATAATTAACTTCCGCCGAACGACATCATACCTTGACGTCTGACACACAACAGAGGAGAGCGTCAACAAAATTTGGCCCAACTTGGACTGGCGAGAAAACGGAATTGGAGCACTGACGGCAGTTTTAAGACAAGTTGAGGCCAACCGCTACACGACGTTGTTTAGCAACAGCCAAACAACAATGTTGAATTAAAAAAAAACGACGTACAAGCTCAAGCAGCTTGGTTCAAAGTACCCCGGAAATGCCACCCAAGAGAATGCCAACACCAGAAGAGCTGCCAGATAAGGAAACACTAAGGATGAGGGACGCCGCAACGGGTACGCCGGCACCGCCGCCACGGCCAATAGGGGAGTCCGTGCACTGCCATAGGAGCCAGATGTCCTCACATGCAGATTCACTAATGGAGGGAATGACAAAGAAACGGAAGGCAATGGAAGGAACTGCGATGGACACCATGATTGCAATGCAAAGAAAAAAACAGGAAGATTTTGAAAAAAATGGAAATTCTGAATGAAATTATGAATTGAATTCGCAAAGAAATTGGAAAGAAAATTGATAAATTAACAGGTTGTTAATTTTCTACAAGTAGACATCAACACCATCGACACCTGCATCCCACTGTACGGCAGGAATAGCACAACCCCCGTCCTCATCGTTGCATTCACTAACAGGAAAGTCGCACTGCTGAAGCAAGGAAGGAAGCTGAAAGGAACAAATGTCTACATGAATGAGGACCTGACAAAACGTAACCCTGAAATTGCCAAGAAAACACGCGACCTGGGGAAGCAGGGGAAGATCCAAGGCACTTGGAGCGCCAATCGCAGAATATTCATTAAGCTAAATGGAGGACCAGAAGCGAGAGTGCTGTAGATATACAGGACTCGGACAAATACTACTGTAAAGTCCGCTTTAACACAACAACATGGAAAAGGAAAACAATTCGAAAACTAAAAGGACACAGAGGGAAGTATTACATTCAACATTAATTGGAAATGCCTTCAGCAGCACTCAAGGGACTGATCAACCAGATGCACTAGAACTAAGAACCCATGAAAATACAATTAACGACAGTCACATCACAAAATTACAGCTCACTGGAGAAGAAGATCTTCAACTGGACACTTTTAGTCTTACAGACCACAAACATCTGGACCTGAAAAAAGACATAGATCCAGACACAAACTTTTTTTTGACATCATAATTGATTTCCAATACTACACAGAGGAACAATACAACAATAATCTAAACACAGGTAATAAATGATAACTATCATCCACATAAACAGCAGAAGCATGCACGCAAATCACAACAACATCAGGCAATACTTGGAACAATTCAAAGAGCCCTTCAATGTAATTGCAATCTCAGAAACCCGGATGAATGCTGACAAGGACATGGACCTTGAACTAGAAGGTTATGAAATGAATTGCATCAACAGGCACAACAAAAATGGAGGGGGAGTGACTCTGTACGTGGACAAATATCAAAATGGTAGAGAGCATGTCATTTGCTGTTGACAACATTTTAGAATGCATAAGAATTGAAATCTGTTCAGCAATGTAAAGGCAACACATTCTAATAAGTTGTCTGTATAGAACAATTGTTACAATTGTGTATATTCAACTCATTACTAATTTTATTTATTATGATTATCATCTCCCAAGACTGCAATATAATTATTTGTGATGATAAGGACACACCTTACCTTACTTATGCATTTTAAACTTACTAACTGCAGGGAGTCTACAAATGTCTACAAATGTATTGAAATAGGGGAAAATCCTAGGGGGTTGGATTAAATAACATTTGCTTCGTCCTACTCCTTTTGGACATGTGGAACTGTCAATTGTATTAGGTGATGTATTCCAATGTCATTTACATGCATGTTCAAATAAAATTAAACCATTATCATTACCATGAGACATACAGTGCATGAGACAGACATAAACACACGTCTTTCTTTTTTCTGTGTGTTCGAAAGATATCAAAACTCATAAAAAGAGGCAGGTAATTGATGCACATAATGGGACAAAGCTACAAAGCCTGCTATGAAAACACCTCCAAAAACCTCCAACAAGGATCTATGGTTTCATCAATGGAAGGTGTGTCCCATTGCGTGCATTCTTAGCAGCCTTTTTTAATCTGTTTATATGTATATGTATATATATACTGTATATATACACTGTATATAGAATGCATAGAAAAGAGACATGTCTCTTCACGTCTAACATTCCAAAACAACATTCCAAAAAAAGTACCTCCTTCAAGCAAGTGTTACTTATTGTTTGTAGAGGAAAAAGGGAGGGTCTGAAGCCACTGTGGGAGGAGGAGATGGAAAACTTTGCCAAGCTGCGGAAAGCAGAGTGCATTCGCAAGTGCGGAAAATGGAAGGAGAGAGAGAGGAGACAAATCCCTACAAGCATGCGAGGCAAATGCTGGAGGACAAGAGAACTGGAAAGCTGGAGATTTCTAAATCAGCAAGGTAGCAGATGCCGTCCATAGTGCAAGAGCAGCCTCAGCCCCTGGATCCAATGGGATTCCATATAAGCTTTATAAGAACTGCCCATGCGTACGGAAACATCTGTGGAACCTGCTGAGATTGGCTCCCTCAAAGTGACAAAGAGCTGTCACCGTGTTCAACCAAAGGATCCAAGGTCGAGGTCCATCAGTCAGTTATGTGCATCGCTGTATTGAATGTTGAAAGCAAGATTTTATTTTCCATCTTGGCAAAGAGGCTGACCAACTACCTCCTCAGAAATGGGTATATTGACACCAGCTGTCAGAAGGCAGGTTAGGCAGGACTCCAAGGGCAGGTGGAGCACTCAGCAGTGACATAGGAGCAGACCCAGAGAGCAAAAAGAGAACGAGGGGACCTGCATGTCATGTGGCTTGACCTAGACAACGCTTACAGGTCTGTCCCCCATCAACTCATCGAGTTTGCCTTGGAGTTCTTCCATGTCCCTGTTTGCATCAGAGTCCTGGTGGCCAAGTACTTCAGCGACCTCCAGATGTGCTGCCACCACCAAGATTATACCACAGGATGGCAACAGCTGGGTGGGTATTTCCATGGGTTGCTCTATCTCGCCCATCCTTGTTGTCACAGCTTTTGAGATCATCATCATAGGAGCAAGGAAAATGGTTGGAGGATTAAACTTACCATCATGACAAAGACTCCCACCAGTGAGAGGCTGCATGAACGATATCACCACCATTCTCAAAACTGCAGCATGCACACCAAGGCAGCTGAAGAGGATTGATGAGCTTGTAAAATAGAAAAAGATGTAGATCAAAGCAGTGCGTAGTCTGTCCCTTAAAAAAGGGATCAGAAGCGTCTTCCTCGCAGTCGGTGAGGAGATCCCCTTGCTGGTGAATCAACCTGGCCATAGCCTGGGTCGATTCTACACTGCACTGCTCTATGACTCGGCAAAGGCGAGACACCCGTGTTCTGGTCAAAGGTCTCTAGGGAACAGCAGAGAGCCATGGTGGTGGCAAAGATGGAAAGGGCTGAGCAGGAACGCCTTAATATCAAGGCAGTGTCTCAGAGCAGACAAGGAGTCACAGACAGGCCCATGTCATGGTCTGATTTGTGGAAGACTTCCAAAGTTAGACTCAGCTTCTTGATCAGGTCAACATATGACACCTTTCCTTGTCCACCAAACCTCCAGCAATGGTATGGTGCTGAAGAGACATGTCCCATACGTAATGCTTTGAGCACATCCTGTCGGGCTTTAAGACAGCACTTACACAAGGCCTGATATAATTGGTGACATGACCTGGTGCTGAAAAAGCTGGCAGAGGTAGTAAAACATGCAGACACGAAGGCAACAGCAGACCTGCTGCCCCAGCGAGGCATTCCTTCCAATTTGTCAGGATGGGAGAGAACATCAATACCCTCTGCAAAAGATACACACCAGGTCTCCTGGCACCTGAAAGTGCGTGGGAAATGAGGGTCGACCTTGGAAAGCAGCTACAGTTTACCAGGGAGATCGCTGAAACGTCACTCCGGCCAGACCCGATAATATGATTGGGAGATCACAAGACGGTCCTATTGGTCGAGCTCACTGTGCCGTGGGAGGAAAACTTACAGACAGCCCATGAGCAGAAGATGCTAAGTAAGCAGACCAAGCAGCAGAGTGCAGGGAGGCTGGCTGGAAAGCCATTACCTGCCCTGTTGAGGTGAGGTGTAGGGGCTTTGTTGGAGCCTCAAATACTATTCTGTGATATGGGATGCAAAGGAGAATTGGCTGAGGAGGCGGAGAAAGGGAGCTTCCTGTTGTGGCTAAGGAGGAAGCACAGGAGTTGGGGGCCAGACAACACCTTGGGCATCAGCAAGGATGGTAGGGAGAAACCTCTACCATCGCTCCTCCATCAGGATATGTACTGGCGTTAAGGGAGCGAAACATCAATGATTGGTGGAACCCAGCTGATGACCCGCTTAGCTCATAGGCAGTGATGGGAATAACGGCGTTAAAATAAACGCTGTTACTAACGCCGTTGCTTTTTTTAGTAACGACTAATCTAACTAATTACTTTTTCTAACGTTAGAACGCCGCTACCGTTACCAACACGCGTTACTACAAGTTACCGAAGCTACGAAGCGGTCTTCCCACTTGGTTCACACAGACACAGGAGCTGCAAAAGTCGAGGGGAGGGGCGACAGATAACCGCATTTCAGCAATGATGATTGGATAAGATTTTATGTTAAGCCAACCAGAGACAGGAGGGGCGGGTGTTTGCACACAAGCCAGCACATAGAAGCACACACCTTTATCCGAGATGGCGAGTCCGGAGCCAAGGGGAAAGATGGCGTTTTTGAGGTGGAAGTACAGGCACGACTGCACACGCTTCTCCTAAACTTCTGGCCCAAAACATTGTGGACATCACCGGCATTGACAGCAGGCCAGGTGTTGTTAACATACAATCACTGGTTTACTGGCTGAGATAGTGGGATGGCTGGGTGGATGAATGAATGAATGTTAAGAATTCAAGTTGGATTTGTTCAAGAAATTTCAGTACTATTACAGTACAGTACAATTGCTATTACCTTCAGTACTATTACTAACAGTAGTATTTTCAGTAGCCTACTGTTTTAAAAGCAGTTTTGTTAAACTGTTTACATTTATTTTTAAAACATACCTGGAGTACTGTATGTCTACCAGCTGTCTTGTGGTCACTAGGTGTCAGTAATGTTACTGTACTGTTCAGTCAGACACACAATCACCAGGCTTTTATTGCAGGTTTGACTTATCTGACAAAAGCCACAATAATAACAAATAAATAATAAGAAAAATCGTGAACCCAGACACTAGCTGCTGTCGCAGCTTAACCCACAGCAAGCTGAATCTCACTTCCTTTCCGCCACTCACTTTTCTACCCTCAGGAATACATTTATAGCAACACGCAATCACACAAGTTTTTATGTCTTAAATTGATAATTTACTTTTATTCTGTCTGCTATATTTGGTAATATGAGTGTAAACATGACTATGGGGTGTTGGGGTGTTATTTCATGTCTAGATGGCTATAATATTGTTGGAAACTGTATGAAAAAGGTGGTCAACTGGTTTTCTATGCTCTCACTACAAAATAATCAATTTATAAGTAAGGAATCCTACTTTGCAGAAATTCACTTATCGTTTAACCAGTTACCCACGATAAACAAGGGATTACTGTATAACTGTTTCACTTTTTGAACTGAACTTACATAGATGCACTTCAACCTGCTGGTGAAAATTCTGGCTGAAAATTAGAATTTTTCCTAATTCTCCTTTATCTTTCTAGAAAGTGTCCTGCATTTTAAAATGCAAATTATTGACAGGTATGTGCAGTATGTGAGCGGTGTAATGATATGCCATATATTTCTGTTTTCGGAACAGTGTTTGAGAACATTATGTAAAACATAAAGCTGTTTTGCTTTTGTCCAAACTGCTTTAATATTTTTTTCAAATGAAACATTAAAACTATGTGAACGACTGGCATGCAATTCTCCATTAAATCAAATTCTAAAAACAAAAACAACTTATAGGAATATTAGTAAAAAATACTAAAAACAAATAATGAAATACCTATATAAAATATCTATTCAATTACGCACAGGTAAAAGTAGGAAAATCATACTTCTCAACTGTAGGGGGAGCCCTAGAGCATAGTTATTTATAAAAACTGTTGCCAAATTCCTTGTGAGTGTCCCATGCAGAGCAATCAGTGCAATCAGTGCAAAGTCCAGCCTTTGCAGTTTTTCAGGGCAACTTGGATGAACCCAGCTCACCATATGTACTGTAAATAAGTACTTCTATTCCTTTATAGCTTTCTCTTCCTGTCTCATTGGCACAGAATTCCTTTCTCAACGGAGGTGTGCACACATCCAGCTGGTATGTGTCATGCTCTGCTGCTTGGTACTCCTCATTAATGGTCACAGTGGCCAGGAGACCAGCTGGACACATACACATACACACACACCATATTCTTTCCCCTCATTACCATTTTGCTTGTCTCTCAGAAAGAACGGGGGGACAGGTGGAAGAGGAAGGGGTGAGGTGCTTTTAATTCACCCCAGAGCGCCATTCGAGCACCTTGGAATAGCTTTCACGCTGATGACCAGTGGCAGGTTTCCATTTCCAGCAGACCAGAAAATGCCACAGGGGTAAAGGTTTAAACCTCAACTCACAATTTGTTTGGATTTTTGCCTTAAGTGGCACTCGAGCAATACCTAGTCAATAGAGCTGTAAACGAATGCATTGTTACAAGAGGTCTAAGGCTGGAAACCATTTATTGGCTGATTTTTAAAGCTGGGTTTTTGTCTGTACTGGATCCTTATTTGGAAGCCTCCCATTTGGGTAACAGCCACATTGTCTTTGGTCAACAGAGATTCTTCATTTTGCAAAATCTGGAAAGCAGTGCAAATACTTTTTATCATACCAAAAAGTGGAATACAATGGTGACCGATACACAAAGCCACATAAAAGTTGTTTGTATTGTTTTAAACCAGGGTTGGGCAAACTTTTTGACTTGCGGGCCACATTTGGGTTAAAAAAAATGGCAGAGGGGCTGTTTATACACCGAATAGGTGATATCAAACAGAATGACATATTTGCTGACAGTGCAACAAAATGAAAACACAGCACATCCACAGCAAGTTAACGCATCACATAAATCAACTACTGCTATAAACAACAACCGAGCGCTAAACATAACACGTAATTTAAAACTGCCAACAAGGCATGCTGGGCAGTCCAGCTACAACACCAAAATGAACTATAAACAATGAAACAGTGGATATCAAAAGTATGTTAACTCATCCTTGTTTACTTCTCTGACAATCAGCTCAACATATTTTGCAATCAAGCAAATATGCAACAAAGATGGAAAAATGTTGGGAGAAAGAGTACCACAAGATACCCAGGCATGCCTTGCGGCAGGATTAAATGGATCTTTTTTGGCATAGCATGGGTATGGTATGTAGAAATTTGTTTGTATACCCACAAGGTGCAGTAAGTAAGTTACCGTGTGTGTTTTTTGTACACACTACAGATTTCAGCTGTTTTGGTTCCTCGAGCATGCCACCGTATCACTGCAAGTCATGTTGCCCACTACAGTTTAGATGTTGAATGTTTAAAAAAAGGAATTGAAAATGCCCGGTGAGTCGGATTAAGACACTTAGCCGAATGTGGCCCGCAGGCGGCAGTTTTCCCACCCCTGCTTTAGCTTTTGCTATGTCTGAGTAAATACTGTATTGCAGTTCCATGGTTTATTATGTCCAAATTGCATCATATTTCTTACCGTAGTTATTGTGAAATGCAACAGTTTTTTTGGGCAACCTTTGTTTCTCTCAGCTGGCTGGATTTCGTTCAGGGGGTACAGTAAGTGTTCTGCAATTGGGAGAAGGAAGTGCTGTAATGGTGCCATTTAGCTAATGCTGTCTCAGGCAGCAGTTTCAGGGCCATTGAGATTTCATGCAACAACAGCTGTGTCAGTGAGCAATCTCTCCTTTAATCTCTGGCCACAGAGTAGAAAGAATACAGCACATCAGTGCGGCTGCTTTAGCACTGCAGTGTTCCTCAAAAGAGATACAGTAAGTGGAAAATGACACCTGCTAGACTTAATAAGCACAGATCGTTAACAATTTTTTTCACTACCTATACATTAAAGATCTCAGCATGTGTTTGAAGAGTCTAAAGAGCATTTACTGTGTAGATAATCACAGATTGTATACTGTATTTCTAAATCATGGAATTCAGAAATGAATTATAAATGATTATATTATCATAGTTTGATCATAAAATTTAATATGATTTTCTTAAAAATACTTTCAAATAAATTATGAATTAAAACATTGATTTTTATATTGCTACAATCCTACTACATTGATATGTTTTGCCATTCCAGATGACATACAGTATATTGTGCTAACATTATTTAAAAGGCAATCAATACTACGAAATAAAGCATTGGATTTAAGTTTATTATTGGGTGTATTATAAGATATTGGGTGTGTTATCATTCATATACATGATTGTTAGCTGGATTACTTTTTCCTTGGGTTTACACTGAGTGTTGGACCCCATCAAAAATTAAGTCCAACCTTAAGCCTTTCAAACTCATAGATTGCAGTTTCAGGACAAGATAAATGACAGGTGCGATATATATCACTTTAATGTCTCTGCAGATGACATTTCATTAAAATCTGATGGTGCAAAATATGTTAAGACTCTTCTTCTTTTCCTTTCGGCTTATCCCTTCAGTGGTCGCCACAGCGGATCAGTTGCCTCCATCTAACCCTGTCTTCTGCATCCTCTTCTCTTGCGCCAACTACCTTAATGTCCTTTTTCACTACATCCATAAACCTCCTCTTTGCTCTTCCTCTAGGCCTCCTGCCTGGCAATTCAAAACTCAGCATCCTTCTACCAATATACTCACTATCTCTCCTCTGGACATGTCCGAACCGTCTCAGTCTGGCCTCTCTGACTTTATTTTCGAAACCTCTTTCATGTGCTCATTCCTGATCCTGTCCATCCTGGTCAACCCCAAAGAGAACCTCAGCATCTTCATCTGTGCTACCTCCAGCTCGGCCTTATGTCTTTTTCTCAGCGGCACTGTTTTCAGACCAAACAACATCACTGGTCTCAGCACAGTTTTGTACACCTTCCCTTTCATTTTAGCTGAAACTCTTCTATCACACATCACACCTGACACTTCTCTCCACCCATTTCAGCCTGCCTGCACACGCTTCTTCACCTCCACACTAACCTGACCGTAAATACTTAAAATCCTCCACCTTCTTTATCTCTTCCCTGTAACCTCACACTTCCACTTGGGTCGCTCTCATTCACACACAGTATGCCCCAGAATGATTGTGTACATGCAATTTGTAGTGTGGAGTGGAAACAAAGTGTGCTTCTGCACTGCTAGTGCGAGGCCTACGTGAAAATTATGACACTTGATTATCTTCCCTGGATTTTTGATGATGAAAAAAAAATGTAAACGGCAACTCTGATGACTTTTAGAACAAATGTCAGTTATGATATATTTTGTAGTGTGGTTGTCTTTGCCAATGTTTGTTTGTAGATCACAGCTTTTAACTTGTTAAAACATTGGGAACCATTTATGTTGACATATATTTAACCATTGATATTGATATTTTTGATATTTTTGGCTAAAAAGTTACTGAGCAGATTAAAGTTACTGAATCGTTTTGGATGTTTTAAATGAATGAAAATTGTCCTTGAATCTCATAGTCAACCATGAAATGTTACAAATCAACCCCTGATAACTGCTACTTTCAGGGGGAAAAAAGTTAATATTTATAATATAATAATCTTCCGTCTTTCTTGCTCATCAGAATATGTCCCCATTCTTTTCATTACCTCCCCCTTCATTCTCGTCAACTGGTATTATTTTGTGCCACTACATTACTTTGGTGTTCCTCTCCTCGCTCCATACTTCTCCCCCTCCTCTCCTACTTTGTCTTCTCCCTGCTATCTCTCTTGTCCCCTCTCCCTGGCTATGTATGAGGTGATGTATGGTCCTTGTCAGCGCTGGAATCAATGAGACGCCGGTTGTTTTAATTTAGCCTGGGAGCCCAGCGGATCCAGATCCTGAGCATCACGGAAGAGCAATGGCAGTGGCCTTTCTCTCTCTTTTGGCTCCCTTTCCTCTGTCCTCTCTCGCTGCACTGATCAATACTTAGCTCCCCGCTGGACAAGGCTCCTTGTGTCTCCCCGCTCACCACAGAGGATTTACAGAGCAGAGTGAGCTCACCTGTTGTCAGTGAACACGCTGTGGAGTCACACTGGTGCCGGCTGATGAGCTGCCCCGTGGGCTGCTGTGTCGGCAGCTTGAGCCTAAGGACAACAAAGTCAAAGTCAAATATAAAAACAGGCATACGGGTTTAAATAATGTGGAGGTGTGGAAGTACAGGGTGATACAACACATCTCTTGAACGCTACTGAAGGTGGGTGACAGCGTTTTTCCAAGAAACAATTCTGACAAAAATGCATTATATCCCCGAACAAACTCCCTAAGCGAGTCAGAGCGNCTCCAAGTAGATCAAGGAAACACATTTATGTTTGATCTGAAAAGCTATTTACCCACATTAAAGTGTCTGGGTCAAAATGACCCGCAACATCATTATTGTATACAAACTCTGCACAGACATTTTTCTACACATTAAAGATTCCAGATTTTACACACCAGTTCATGACCCAAAATTAGAAAAAGTCACAAAATTTTAGGAAGAATAAGAAAGGATAACCAGTATTTTGGTCAACATAAATACTAAAAAGGGTCAAATTGACCCTTAACATAATACAAGGGTTAAAAATGTTTGGTGGATTGTTGCTTGTTTTTTTTTTTAACAATGTATTTTTCTCTTTCCCTTTTCCTATTATTTCTCCTCATTTCCCCTAACTCTCAGCCAATACAAACAAATTCAATTTTAAAATATTCCGCTCATTCAGAACCTGCTGACTTTTCTAACATTCCCACATATACAGTAATTTCATATTTTTTGTGACAATTTTCCCATTGAAAATGAATGGGAAATTAATATGGCACCCCCAATATGGCTTATTGTACAGGGTGACATGGCTCAGGTGGTGGAGTGGTTGTTTCCTAACGCAGTGGTTGCTGGTTCGATCCTCGTGTAATTGTTCAACATATTTCAGCAACCCTTCTCCATTTTTACATTCCAACGTTCAACTGAGTAACTTCTCCCCCATTTCTCAACCGCTTTAAACCATTGCAACATCATCATGTTCAGTTCATTCAGGACATGTAGGCTGTCTTCCCTGGACTTTTCTAAAAACAAACTCCCACATTCCCCATAATTCAATATTTTCTGCAGCATTTTTTCCACTGAAAAAAGGGACATTTTCAGAGTCACCCCCTGTTGGTGGAAATTCATTTTACATTACATGTAGGTCGTAGAGTGGTCGTCTCCCAACCTTATGGTTGTTGGTTCGATCCCCAGTCAATTAATATACTTCAAATCATTTCCAGGGATATTTCAACACTCATTATGCATTCATTTCAGTCTCAGCTGTTCAGCATTCAGACATGATTTATACTGAAATTGTGTTGCGTATGTATTACATATTTAGCAGTGCATAGCCAAAATTTCTAGACATTTTCTTGTGATGATGGTGCGAATAGCATGGTGAGCCTCAATACACTTTCCCCCAGTAAAGAAATGAAAGAAAGAAAGTCCTTGTATATTACAAGACATACTTGGGTGAGGAGTGTGGTGATCTCAGGTGTGAAAATCACACAATACTATGTAGTTTCAATTGTTCCAGGCTGCCTGCAGGTATGGAAAAATCTTGACAGACACATAAACAATGGATAATAGCCCAGAAGGTAGAAGGTTGGATGGGCTTTGTTTGAGCCCTCCATTCTGAGGCTCATCAGCCACATTTTTCTTGACAGCTCCTCCTCTCCTTCTGTCTCATATAATTTTTTGCCATTTCGTCTTCTCCTCTTCATCACCTCCTATCATTAACACTATCCATCTCGCCACATGTTCCCCAATAGTCGCCTTGAGTGAAAGTTGCAATGCAATACTCGCACTGTGGACTCAACTGATTAACAGGGCAGCTATGAAACAAAAGACTGAATGGGAACGACCGTTGAGGAAAATTAGAGGAACGTGCACTGCGACATGGGTGAGCAATCAGAGAAATGGGTTCCACCATGATGGTTCTGATGATGACAAATGTGTATGATTATTAATGTATGCATGATGTGAAGGTTATAAGAGTAACATTGTTTAGGTATCGTTACACAGCGAGGTTCTTTAGGGACTTTTGTTCAAAAGTCAAAGGAGTCCAATCTACAGTATGTCATAAGTTAGTGGTCAATCAAATACACAGTACAAAATAGGAACCAGTATAAAAGACAGTGGTCTTGAATCAGAACACAAGGCACTCAAATTCCCAAGACTCTGAACTTGTTGAGTTGGATGGGTGAAGGGAAAATACAAATCAAACGGTTTCTATATGCACACCGACTTGGCTAAGCATGTCAGACCCAGGACACATCAGGGATTTGGAACAAGGCTACCTGCTTGAGGGTATTTCTGTGTAACTGATGATGTGTTCGATGTGTTGCCTGTCAAATTAGCTGCTTGCTCCTTGCTGGGAAAATAGCTGGAAGGAATATCTTTTTAACCCAGCGAGCATTTCTTGCAAACACAAACACGCATCCACCCATTTCCAGTACCATGTGTCGTCATTAGAGTGACAGGTAAGCTGGAGCCTATCCCAGCTGACTTCAGGTGGAAGCCGGAGTATCAGAAGAAAACATTAAACTCCACTCAGAGATGTTTCAGATCTGATCTCCTGACTGTGCTAACCACTAGGCTACTATGCGGCCCCCCAGTAGACATTATGCCTTATGTCTGGTGCCATGTGGTATGTTTAACTGTGGATGCCGTGAACATGTTTGAATGCTTATGTTTTGCTGTTGGAACCAGAAATGAGTGCTATGGATATAAAATGCGACAGGCAGAGTCCGCCAAGTAGTGAACCACATTTTCAACAATTAGTTACACAATATCAAATTTTTATGCCCATCCTTAGCATACAGACAATAATACTTCATGTCCGGTCATAGGAGATGTAGTGGAAAGAAAGTTGCGGGTAATGGCCGGTGTGACATTTCACGAGAAGTCCTTACATCACTGTGTAGATGACATATTAGTGGGCCTGCAGACACATCTATCAGAGGCTGAATGTGTCCTCACAATTGAGCATTGGCAGAATTATCACTATCTGAGTCTGGGTCCTTCTATTTCCTTTTTTTTTGTACATTAACAATACTGCACTGGTGTGGTGCTTTTTTCAGCTTTACAAAAAATACAATCGAAGAACACCCAAAGAGTCACATTTCTAAAATGCATTCTCAGGGAATGGGTGCTAGATAATGTCAAATCTGCCTGGACTCTCCCTTCTCTAACACAAACACACAGACTTGCTGCCCTCTGGATATTATGAAATGTCATGAAACACCACACGCTGTCATTCACTGACTCAAAATTGAAGTATACAGACTGATACACAAAGCCTCTTCTGGCAAAAAAACAAAAACAACAGGACACAACACTGAAAGCAAAGCAGGTCCCCCACTGACAAATGTCATTACTGAGTGGACCTGCAGATCTGGAGTAATTCTTCAAGTCCTTATCACCCCTACAGCACCACCCATAGCAACATTGTTATGTCCTGGTGACTCGCTTCAAGGCAGCTTCATTTGAAAAAAGGGCTTGTTTGGACACAATTTTGATTTATTGCACTGGAAGTGCTGTGCATTTTATTCTTCTCAATAGACAATACTATTGAAATGAAACTGGGACATCCACGGTGTCCATGAAGTTTCTTGTATATGTTACAAACGCAAATTAATAGACAAGCATACACATCAAGACAATACTCGGTTTCTTGCCGTGTTTGCATTTTTACAAAATGTGAGTATGTAATTTAGTCCACTTTTCCCTGCTTTTGAAATCTATAACAAATGTCTGTCTGCTTAAGTCACTAGTTACATAGACATGTTAATACCCCATGTGAATGTGAGACAAATTCTCCTATATCCTGAACTAGAATATTTCTGGTGGATTACTATAACATAACAAAGAATCCGCTTTTACTGCACTTGATAAGATTATTAGGCGACATTGAACATACACTGCCTGGAAAAAAAAAAGTTGCCACCTGGATTTAACTAAGCAAATAGGTAGGAGGTTGCTGCAGTAGGTCAGGTCTAGGTTCAGCAACACTATGTGCTCAAAAAACGAGGTCAGCTGACTACCTGGATATACTGAATGAGCAGATTATTCCATCAATGGAGAGTTTCTTCCCTGACGACACGGGCATATTCCAAGATGACAATGCCAGGATTCATCGAGCTCAAATTGTGAAAGAGTGGTTCATGGAGCATGAGACGTCATGGGACATCATGGAGTCCAAACCTTAACCCCACTGAGAATCTTTGGGATGTGCTGGAGAAGGTTTTGCACAGCGGTCAGACTCTACCAACATCAATGCATGGTCTTGGTGAAAAAATAATGCAACACTAAATGGAAATAAATCTTGTGACATTGCAGAAGCTTATCGAAACAATGCCGTAATCAAATCTAAAGGCGCTCAAACTAAATATTAGAGTGTATGACCTTTTTTTTGGTGCCGACTTTTTTTTTTGGCCAGGCAGTGTACTTTACCACTTTAATACTCACATTTTTGTAATGAAAAGCGTCACTCTCGGCTTCGTCTACTGCATTCTCCTCGGCTGACACTGATTGTAGTGGTGCTGCTGTCCTTGTGTTGTACTTTGGTAGCTTTAATTAAAACGATTTGTTTTCCTTTTGCGTTCTCATTCCCGATCCACTGGGGTAAATTTGTGAAGACACGTTTGTTTAGCTCCCATCTTCCGGAATCAATCTGCACATGCACACTGATATGGAATAGTCCATTGCATGAGGAAGGAAGGGGAGCCGGTGAAACAATCATGATAGATTACACATTTTTATGTCGTTTTAATGAGTCCCTGACATGATTTGTCAACTTTGTTTACATATGTTATATATTGTTTGTAATTCTGTTCCACATTGTTTAGTTTTTTAAAGCGACTGGTATATTTGCAAAAATTACATTTATTGCTGATGGAGCCAGCCATGACAAAGTAGCTTGCAGCACAGCCTCATTTCTGGAAGTGATGTCATCAAGGTGACACCTGTGAGCTAAAGGAGAGGAAACAAAAGCTTCTCGAGGTAGGTTGTTGACTTGTATCAGTATATGTTTCATCAAAATAGTAGTCATGCACAAATGTTGCGTTAACAATTTCCCAGTGATTCTGTAAGTTTGTGTTGTTTTCCAAAAGAGCAAGAGAACGCGAATCAGATTGATGCACTTTGGAACACCTTTGACAGATTTCACCTTCGACCCAGGTAGGGAAACTCAGTTGTTTGCATGCAAAAGAACAACTTTACAAGACGCTATCCACCAGGCACCGAAAGAAACATCTCGAGAACTACTGACACATCGCTCAAAGGTAGCTGACTGGCGCCATGAACTATACATACATTGAATTTAAAGTTCACTTTCAAAAATTTTACATAATTAGAAACATAGCAAAGTTGATGATTCATGCAGGGTCCTATTAAGAATTTGAATTAAGACTAAAAAAGTTATATGTACTTAAAATTGAACAACAACAAAAAAATCAATAATCAGTTTGCATGAGATATTTAGGGGACAAATCTTGGGACATTAGGTAATCGCATGTGTTTGCCTAATGGTAAGTTCCCCCCTGGATGTCCAGTATCTTCATCCAATACATGATTTTTTCAACAGGTGGCCAGGAAATTAGACCATCCCTACGAATCTGCGCGATCTGAAAAGGTTTCATTATACTATTGTAAATAGACTTTGTGGACACCCTGTGCTTTGGAGTAGTCTGTGTACAGTTTGTTTTGCAGTACAACTATCCACTGAAAAATGACTCAACGCACAGCCTGGCTTTTGTCTAAGTAGCTGATAACCCAGTTTTTTTTTATACTGACTATTCAGAGTAATATCCAAGTTTCTTTGCAATAGTATTGTCCCTTGAGAACATATAATAAAATGGTTGCTCTTGTGAGATTCCGTAGCAGAGAAAGATAGGAAGTGATAGTTTTCTGTCCTCTGCAGAGCTTTTTAAATCCCGAATTGGCTGACTCCCTTCTGACTTTCTGCCTCGTTTGATCTTTGCTGCAACTTCACAGCCCTTTTTATATGCTCCAGGCCCATTGAGGGAAGACTTCAGTTTTCAATTAGAGTATAGTGGGAAGCTGTCTTGCCCCCAATATGTTGCATACCTGGATGGATGAAGTTTACTTCTCCTCAAACTGTACATTTTTTAGCGTGCAACATTGCTTCAGGGTGTTGATGAAGGACACAAGCACCTGCATGAACAGCAGGTTGGGAACCTAAATCCCAGATAAATTCATAACTTGTCCACAGATAGCCTTGCCGGGTCTAATCCTTATTGCCAGGAGCATTGATACTGAGGAAAGTGCCCGGCTTGGGATATATCAGTGCTTTAATACCAACAGTAGCCCTGTGCTTTTTATCTCCCCACCCCTCTATTTTGGGAGTACTCATTAAAAGGTGCTTGGTTTAAAGTGACTTTGCCTTGTTTCCACCTATGTTCATTGTGGACTCTTGCTCTTATTCGGTTATTTTATTGCATTTCGACTTTCATGCTTGTTCCCTGTCATTACGCTGGGCTTCCTACAGAGTATCCAATCATGCTCTCAACACAGTAGATGAAGACATAGACATTCCCAAAAAATATAACATTGATAAGGAGCTGCCTGCTATTAACTTAACAATTTTTCAATTTGTCCATCTTTCATGCAATATTATGAAAAAAGCAATGCTTTTTATCCTCTGCTCCCATTGCATCTTTTTTTAGGAAAATATCTAAAAAATATCTTATAAAATATCTTGTATCCATTATTTCATTTGATTTTACTAACATTATTACACATTACTGTCACAATAACATATTGTAATTATCTGCCTGAGGCTTTTGATTGGTGGTTTCCAAAGCAAGTTGCTTTGTTGCAATATGCTTGTCACCTGACTCAAATTGCCATGAGTGTTTATGCATGTGAGTTTGTCCCAGGCATAAATTGTCGTCTATATTAACTTACATTTAAGATGAATTGTCAGATATTTCTCTAGATGCCACATTTTCAGGTTGTATCGATTTATCTCCTTACATGTAAGTTTTATTAAATTATACCTCTCATCATTCTCAAAGAACTTGTCTCGTCTCTTATCTATTTTGGAGCAGCAGAACTTCCCACGGCAATCTGCATCTGCACTGAATCACATGAATGCCATCAAGATTGCCTTGCTGCAAGTGTTCCTTCCCTTCATCCATGACTCCATCTTGGTCTTGTGACCATCTAGACATGACTGGCCAAAGTTACTTTCCCTCATTCCTCTTCTGCATGGCTGCTCCACACATTGCCCCGGGGCTCTCTTCAATGCAATATAGGCTGGGCAGGAGTCCACATGACATGCCCATTTGCAAGATGTGCCCATCCCCCAGATGCAAAAAAATTATGTTCAAATGAGTCAGGCATAATAAAGTTGTTTTCATAAAAAAACAAGAATATAAAAGATGTATTGCTGACAAAAAATACTGTAAGCAAAACAGTGCCCCTCCCCATGCAAGGTCTGGGTATTGACTGTTTAAACTCCTCTCTGTATATTCTGAGGTTTTAGAGTCTCGTAAAATGTACAAGCATTTATAGCTCTGTGACCTTAGGGACAACTTACTCATTAATAGGACACAGGAGACAGGTATGGTATAGACTGCAAGTTGTAACAGTTTCCATCCCCTGCTCGAAACATCATCCACTAAACCACACATGGTTTTGTTTTTTTGAGAGTGAAGGAGTCTTTGCAATGCTTCTGTTGCACCTTCCAGACACTTTTTAGGTTACTAATGTACAGTATGTGAGTGTCAGGAAGTGAAGCTATGTGAGAGAAGTCAATCGGCACCATCTGTTGTATAAATGTCAAATGTATGAATGTATAGAATGTCCTTTGCAACTGTCATGTTGCAACATTTTTTCTTTTGACAGCATTATAAGCCATTAAGAAAGCTGCAGCCAATGTGTACTTCTAGACATTTAACTTTTCAAAAACACAGATAATGGCTGCCATTTTAGTCAAATGGTGCTAATGCATGTTTTCTTTCACAACCTTACTGGCAAAATGGCCATTTGCCACTTAGTGGTACAGTAGCACAGAAACAAATCAAGGCTAATGGATACAATGGTTATACAGATTATGAAACAAATACAATTCTTGCAAAATATGAATATGTATATTACCAGTGGAGGTTGAAGTGGTGCTTAATTTATGACGTTTTGTACTTATAACGAGCTCTAATAAATTGCTGGAATCAAAACCATAATTTTGGTCTGTGCCTGCTCAGGAACACTGAAAAAAATAACATTGCTCATTAGTTAACTTTTTACTCTCCATTAAGTCTCCCAAGAAGCAGTGCACTAATGAAAAGGAAAGCCATCACCTTAGAAGTGAAAATGAACATCATAAAATGCACAGAGAGAGGAGACAAACCCAACCACCAATATTGGCCAGTTGCTTGATCTGAACCGCATGACTGCCGCAACCATCATTAAAGAAAGAGTTTATTGATTACAATGGATGCTAGACAGGTCATAGATTTTGGAGATCTGGACGGAGGAGGTTCTGCTTCCAAGATAGCCTGGGACAGTAATTTAAGAAGGTAGTAAAAACTCATTGTCATCACAGTGTATGAACAAAACACATTAGTTGAGGACCACATGTAGCTGCTAACTGTCAATGTTAGAATTAGATCTTGACCAAATACATGACATGGATGTGTTATTTTTCTTGTGAGCAGTGATAACAACCCTCATCATCAATTCATGCTGCTTCTCCAGAACTGGGTTGTGGTGGCAGCAAATTTAGTAGTAATCCATAGCCTTTGACTTGGAAATGCTGGGTACTCTCATATTGTTTGCCTCACACTTGGCTGACAACTGATCAGAATTTCATGAGGCTAAACAAAACTACATCATCTGCAAAGACAAATGATGCAATCCAAGAGGGGGTTAGGGATGGGGTGGTGGGGGGTTCCTGCTCCGTTTCCCTACAGCAAAGAATATGACAAAAATAATCTGTGCCAAGAGGTCAATGCTGGAGTCCAACACATACAAATAAAATGTTGGTTCTTTTGCCAAGAATATGAACATACATCATGCAAGGATGAAGTATTCAATAGATTCAGTGATGTGGAATAAGATTGGGAGCATGATGAACTGGTTTACTGATAATTTGCCTAATTGACTTGCTGGCTTTTTAATTTTGGCTATTGAGCCTCCCATGTATGTTTGTGCTTGTTGTTCTGTGTGCTATTGTGTAGTTTAATAACCTGCCTTTCCAGAGTAAATGTCTGTTCCTGATCTTGGATAATGTGAAATAAATTTGTAAATCTTCCTCTTTTCTTTTCGGCTTATCCCTTTTTGGGTTTGCCGCAGCAAATCAATTGCTTCCATCTAACACTGTCTTCTGCATTCTTTTCTCTCTCACCAACTGCCTTCATGTCCTCTTTCACTACATCCATTTACCTCCTCTTTGGACTTCCTCTAGGCCTTCTGCCTGGTTCAAAACTTAGCATCCTTCTACCAATATATTCACTATCTGTACATGCTATCTGGACATGTTTGAACCAGCTTAGTTTGGCCTCTCTGACTTTATCTCCAAAAACCTCTAACATGCGCTGTCCCTCTGATGTACTCATTCCTGATCTTGTCTATCCTGGTCACACCCGAAGAGAATTCATCTCTTCATCTCTTCTACCTCCAGCTCTGCCTCCTGTCTTGTCCTCAGCTTCACTATCTCTAAACCAAACAACATCGCTGGTCTTACCACAGTCTTGTACACCTTTCCTTTCATTTTAGCTGAAACTCTTCCATCACACATCACACCTGACACTTTTCTCTACCCATTCCAGCCTGCCTGCACACGCTTCTTCACCTCTTTTCCACACTCTCCATTGCTCTGGACTGTTGACCCCAAGTACTTAAAATTGTCCACCTTCTTTATCTCTTCTCCCTGTAACCTCACTCTTCCACTTGGGTCCTTCTCATTTACACACATGTACTCTTTCTTGCTGCAGCTAACCTTCATCCCTCTTCTTTCCAGGGCAAACCTCCACCCCTCAAGCTTCTCCTCCACCTGTTCCTTGCTCTCACTACATATCACAATGTCATCTGCAAACATCATAGTCCATGTAGATTCCTGTCTAACCTCGTCCGTCAGCCTGTCCAACACCATAGCAAACAAGAAGGAGCAAAAAGCTGATCTCTGATGGAGTCCCACTTTCACTTGCAACTCCTCTGTCACACCTGCAGCACACCTCACTACTGTCTTACAGTCCTCATACATGTCCTGCACCGCTCTAACATCCTTCTCTGTCACTCCAGACTTCCTCATACAATACCACAGTTCCTCTCTGGGCACCTTGTCATAAGCTTTCTCCAGATCTACAAAAACACAATGCAGCTCCCTCTGACCTTCCCTGTACTTCTCTATCAACATCCTCAAAGCAAATACTGCATCTTTTGTACTCTTTTTTTGGTATAAAACCGTACTGCTGCTCACAAATGCTCACGTTTGCCCTTAGTCTAGCTTCAACTACTCTTTCCCATAACTTCATTGTATGGCTCATCAGCTTTATTCCTCTGTAGTTGCCACAACTCTGCACATCTCCCTTGTTCTTAAAAATGGGCACCAGCACGCTTCTCCTTCATTCCTCAGCTATCTTCTCACTATCTAAGATCCTGTTAAACAACCCGGTCAGGAACTCTACTGCCACCTCTCCTAGACACTTCCATACCTCCACAGGTATATCATCAGGACCGAGTGCCTTTCCATTCTTCATCCTCTTCAATGCCCTCCTCACTTCTTCCTTACTAATCTTTGCTACTTCCTGGTCAACAACAGTCACCTCTTCTACTTGTCGTTCTCTCTCATTTTCCTCATTCATCAACTCTTCAAAGTACTCTTTCCATCTTCCCATGACACTAGTGGCACCTGTCAATACACTTCCATCCCTATCCTTCCCATCTCTGTCCCTCTGCCTTGCCAACCTGTACAGATCTTTCACTCCCTCCTTGCTGTCCAATCTAGCATACAAGTCATCATAAGCCCCTTGTTTGGCTTTTGCCACCTTTACTTTCACCTTACGCTGCATCTCCCTGTACTCCTGTCTAATTCAGTTCTACTAACTCTGGTCACACTGCTCTTATTTGAGGCTTGAGATTAAAGACTTGAGACTTCTTCTAGTTACTTCTTAATATTGCATTGGTTTCTATGGGTTTCTAACCTGCAGCCACCACAATGTGGGAACGTTGAATAAACTCCCCTTCTCTGTTTTTTCAGCTCTTATTTCCTCATGGTGAGTCTTTTTCGTGCAATAATAGACATGCTTTCATGATTAAATGGAGTGAGTAAAAGCTTACAACCCTTTCAGTAAAGCATCTGGAGCTTAGCAAGTGAGAGAAGGGTAAAAAAAAATACTCGTATCTGTCAGGTTATTTCTGGCAGCTAATTAAAAAGGCCATTTAAATGCATATCGGCTCATTGCTTTACAAGGTGCCGTGCATGTAAAATGCTGACATTTAGACACATACATACAGTATGTCTTCTTTTATAGATTCATTATTAGGGACATCTGCTCTAAAACAGAAGTTTTCAAAATGTGGCAGTGAGCCTCCCCTCAGAGAATATATTATGGCTTGGACTTCCCCTAGTCCCTGAAAATATGTTTTCTGGAGTGTATTTCTTGGAGCTTTCTGCTCACCTCAAACTAGTCACAGGGAAAGCTAAAAATAAATTTGTCTATACCTATGACATAGTTAGCACATCAGGTTTCAAAATTACACTTTTCTATGTTTTTCTTAAGCTTCTGCGGCCCCCCTTTAAAATCTCTTCCAAAATACACCTAATGGGAAAACCCGATCTAATTGATTTCTCTCACTTCCAATTGATTATAAAGGTAATATGTGTGTTGTTACATTACGCTTTGTGAAATACACATGTAAATAAATAAATAAAAAGCACTGCAGCCAGAACATACATTATATAACTCTACCCCGGCTGTAATTTTCTGGCACGCAAGCAGAGTTGCACTTCATAGGTCGATTATTTTCGGACTATCCCGCAGTAGGTGGGCTAATAAAACAGCAAACTGACAAAATGACAAACGTTACTACTGGTTAAGGGAGGTTTTTTGAAGGTAATTGAAATATTTGTCACATTGCCCAAAGCTTTACACATGTGCTCATGTTTTGTATTTCCATTGTCAACTCTGCCAACGTGATATGTTCCATCCAGTGTGGGGGTAATAATGCATAACTTCAACAAAATATACCCATCCTGTATGCTGCAACACTGAGTTGGATTTTAAACTTTTGGAAATGAGCATATGACCTTTTTATACACGCCTTTAAATTTTGATTATTACACATTTGGCTTCTGAAGCTCATCTAGAGTACTGAGTTTGGGCACAACAGAACAAATGAACATCACCACAGCAACACGGTGCAACACACTGCAATCTAAAACTATTTTCCCACATGATGTGTTTCATGGGTGAGGATGCTTGAAAGGAAGACAGGAAAAGGAGATGAAGCAATCTATTCCTGTCTTGCTATAGGCTGTCTTCACTTGGCACTGAGAGGATCTTTGAGTGGGATGAAATAATATTTCCATTCCCTCAGCAGTGAAATGGGGTCCCTGAACACATCCTCCTTTTATCCCCCGACCACACTTCAAGGCTTTCAGCGACATAGGTGAGAAGAGAAGGATGACAAGGTGATGAAGTAAGATTGATATCTACCATTTTCTTTTCTAAGCTCATGATGAGAGTATTTATGCAGTGTATTAGCTTTGTTCTAAGGGTAAGAAAAAGTGATCAGTTATGTACAAAGAAAAGCATGAGAATCATTAAATGGAATACACTCCCTATATACTGTTCATATGCATGCACATTCATTTTAATATACTGTAGCTCAAATATATGCATTTCCTCTCCAAAAAAGTCTGGAAAAGATGAGTCTATAGATTCATACAAGTACAGTAAATCAGCCGGTGGCACCAACAACCTCTCCTTAAATAAGAGTCTTAGCTTTTCTTCTTATCACTCGCACAAACATTGGACACTCTAGAGCAACAGCAGAGGAGAGCCTATGATGCCAGTTTTTAAATAAGGGTGATGGATGACGCAGTCACCAAACAACAGTCGAGCAGCTTAGAAATACATCTTACTTTTTGTTATGTCTACTATATTGGGTAATAATAATTGCAAAAAAGGTGACTGTAGAGGTGATAGGCTTTAATATTGTCATAAAAAACATATTTGGAAAGTCCTAGACAGGTTTTCTATGTTTTAACTATGAAAATACAGTAATCCATTTATGAATAAGGAATCCCACTTCACATCAATTCACTTATTCACTGGGTTTGGAACCAATTAACCACAATAATTGAGGGATTACTGTATATACAGTATATTATTAAAAAAAAGAACTGGCATTTGCACTATTTTCCTTTGTCATAAATGACATATGGGGTCACATTTTACTCAACACGCTCACTGATAATCTCAAGTATATGCAAGTTATCAGACTAAAGTTAGAGTCAGGTCCCGAGTCATTGATGTCGAAGTCCAATTTGATTATATTGTAAAGTCCATTCCAAAGTCATCTAAACTGTGACATGAATTTTAATTGTAGGTAGTGCCAGCAACTCATAAAGTGGTTTGTGCAGACAAATGAATCAATCACTATCAGGTTCTCAATAATATATCCATTTGAAAGGCGTAAAAAATGTTGTCCCCTATCGGTGGCATGGCAGAGAATAATTGAGAACCACTGTTTTAGTTAGTAGTCCACCTACTGTGGTGCTTTGTTTTTTTTTTCACCACAAGACAACACGTGGGTGGCGTCCTCACCTCTTTGCTCGTGTCACGATTATCTCCAACACCTTTCTCACAAACACCTTGAAGGTTTCCAACCACACACATGTATGCCCTAATGCTGTTTCTTCTGGCTGGTAAGACATTAGAAGACTAAATAACCATAACAGATCGAGCGGGTCCTGGTCATCTCTGGGTTTGGTGTGTGAGCAAGACTGTAGTGCATTACTACCACTAACTTATATCAGTGTTTCGAAAAGCCCCTTGGCAGTTCGGAGAGGTAATTCATCATGACAGAAAGCAGGGTGCCATGATGAAGAGCACTTTGTTAAGAGAGCTTGGTGGAGCCAAAAGAAGCATCAATCAATCAAGCCACCTCAACTGGCTCCTCTCGATGTGAAGGAGCAGCGGCTCTACTCTGAGCTCCTCCCGGATGGCCGAGCTCCTCACCCTATCTCTTAGGGTGAGTCCAGCCACCCTACGGAGGAAACTCATTTCCGCCGCTTGTATCCGCGATCTCATTCTTTCGGTCATGACCCATAACTCATGACCATAGGTGAGGGTGGGAACGTAGATCGATCGGTAAACAGAGAGCTTTGCCTTCCGGCTCAGCTCTCTCTTCACCACGACGGTCCGGTACAGCGACCGCATTACTGCAGATGCTGCACCGATCCGTCTGTCGATCTCACGCTCCAACCTTCCCTCACTCGTGAACAAGAACCCGAGATACTTGAACTCCTCCACCTGAGGCAAGACCTCACTCCCAACCCGGAGGGTACAGTCCACCCGTTTCCGACTGAGAACCATGGCCTCGGATTTGGAGGTGCTGAGTCTCATCCCAGAAGCTTCACACTCAGCTGCAAACCGCTCCAGTAAACGCTGAAGGTCACAGCCTGATGAGGCCATAAGGACCACATCGTCTGCAAATAGCAGAGACGAGATCCTAAGGTCACCAAGCTGGACTCCCTCAACACCTTGACTGCGCCTAGAAATTCTGTCCATGAAGATTATGAACAGAATCGGTGACAAAGGGCAGCCTTGGCGGAGGCCAACGTTCACCGGAAACAAGCT
>QODF01000030.1:1948630-1966985 GCA_024372805.1 Oostethus manadensis
GTTCAGAAGGACAGCGTACTTTGATGTAAGCATTGTGACAGTGAAGCATGGTGGTGCAAGCGTCATGATATGGGCATGTTTGTCCAACTATGGTGTTGGGCCTATTTATTACATGGATTTATCATGGATCAGTTTGCATATATCAAAATACTTCAAGATGTCCTGTTTCCTTATGTTGAAGAGGACGTGCCCTTGAAATGGGTGTCTCAACAAGACAATGACCCCAAACACATTAGTAAACAAGCAAAATCTTGGTACTAACCAACAAAATTAATGTTATAGAGTAGCTATCCCAATCCCCAGACCTTAATCCAATCGAGAATTTGTGGGGTTTTGTTTCTGAAGCAAAACCAAGAAATGTTAATGAATTGTGGAATGTTGTTAAATAATCTTGGAGTAGAATAACAGCAGAAAGGTGCCACAAGTTGGCTGACTCTATGCCACACAGATGTGAAGTAGTTATAAAAAAAAAACTGTGCTCATACAACTAAATATTAGTTTAAATTCACAGGATTGCAAAATCCTAGAAACAAAAAAGTTTGTACAAAATAGTTTTCTGTTTTTTAACGGCAGACACTGCTATTTTTTTTTTACCACCCCCCTTTCAACTAATTGCCCAAAAGCACAGCCTTAATAGCGTGCATATCATAAATTCTGGGTCATTTGTTTTCTGAGAATCTACTACACCCACTGGTAACTTTTTTGCAGTGTAGCAATAGAAATATACTTATAAGGGTGATTAATCTGGTTAGTCACATTGGACTGTTATTATTTTGAACACAACTGTATATACTGGACATATATACTGTACATACAGTAGTTTATGTATACTACTGTCATCTTACAATACAAGTCTTCTTACACAAGGGGTGACCATTTTATTTAAAAAATCCAGCAAAGGTAGAACAAATAGAGCAAAAAGGCAAAATGGGAAGAAAAGCTGAAATGTTGATAATGTATGAATAGCTAAAAATAAAACAAATCTTTGTCTTTAAATATATATATCTACAATTGTAGCCTTTTTACAAAAGTTGAAAAATACATAAAAATACCAAAGTGGTCCCAGCATCCTTTGATGCAGCTTTAGCATTCCTAATCAAAATTTTTAATACCAGTTGAAACTATGCAATAATTTACATTTTGTACTGTTGGATGTTAAGGAGGTTAAAAGTATAGCTTCAAAATGCAAAAAGAAGAAATGAGATGGAGACGTTTTTTTTTTGGAGTAAGCAATTTATCACAAACAAGAATTAAAGTCAAAGATCTTGATCGGCTGATTAAGGTTTTAGAGGACATTTAAAAAATACCCAAACTCCTTTAAAGTAAAAATAAAGCGTTCAAAAAAGGACCCTGACAAGCTGCACGATTCTTGTTAATCACCTCAAAAATTGGTTTGGGCATGCTTGATGCCAGTGTTTCCAGGAGGTTAGTGGGAATGGTCCTCCAGGTGGTGAAGATGGCTTAACAGAGGGCATCCACTGTCTGGAACTGATGTCCATTTTTTTAAACTTCTCTTGCCATGCATCCCCAAATGTTCTTACCTGGATTTAGATCAGGGGAAGATGCAGTGTGGTCCAAAGATTGACATTATTCCTCTGGCGGGCATTTTGAACTACAGCGTTGTCCTGTTGAAAAAGCCATTGAATACCACACAGACGAAGGCCTTCAGTCATGAGGGATGCCCCTGCAACATCTCCAAATAGCCAGCTGAAGTTGGACGCCTCTGCAAAACCTGAAGCTTCATTGTTCCATTGAAGGAAAAAGCACCCCAAATCATAATTGTGCCCCCTCTCTCTGTTGGGCTCTCCTTGTCATGCCAGAAGCCATCAAGACCATCAAGGTTACATTTTTTTCAGAGAATAAAACTTCCACCTTTCAATGTCTCATGTTTGGTGCTCTTGTGCAAATTCCAAATGGAAAATTTAGTGGCGTTGAAGAGGATGAGGCATTTGAAGACATTTTTTGATCTTAAAACTCGCAGATGGCGTCTGATGGATATTGGACTGCACTCGACACCGGTAACAACCTTCATTTGAGTCGAGTATGGTCCCAAAACAACAATTTGTTAGGCACAATATTGTACAATAACCAAGATGGTGTACAAGGCAAACATTTGGAAAACATTTTCTGAAATCATACAAAAACTGGGGCGTTCCAAAACCTAGCTTCCGCAGTGTATTTTGTCTATAGTCATGTCCACTCTTCACTTTGTCTGCCTGTTTTATTTGTCAACACAGTTTCTCCTCAAGCTACTAGCGACACTCCACTACCACACTAATCACCCGCAGTCCCTGAAAAAAAAAAACAACCAAGAGGCACTTTAATCACTGCGACTCTTCCTGCTAGATGTGAAAAGCACTTCCTTGCTTTTACTCTGTCACCATGTATTTTGTCCTTGCGGGCTGGCCTCTCTTATTTTCTTCTATTATCTGACCTCTGCTGCATCCCTTGAGAAAGTGCCAGTTGGTGGCCTCTCTCCAGGACGACTGATGGCAGCACCACGGGCCGACTCATCGGCACTTAATTACACACGAGCACCCCCTCGGAGAGTGAAATGCAGAGTGACTGACCCATGCGTACTCTTCTGTCTTTCATTGCATTGCTCACTGGCTGCATTATTGAAGACACTGTTACTATTTTCTCCAGCTTACATAATTTGGGTGGATTTTGGAATTACATATTTTTCAAATGAAAATAATAATTATGAAATCATAACTTTGACTTGATGGTACTGCCTGGAAGCAGTAGGTCACACAAAATCCTTCCCCAACTCTATAACCTGTTCCTCTTACATTCTAAAACAGATCAGCAGGGCCTCTGATTGGTTCCAGTTCAGCTTCACTGCTTCTGGATGACAGACTCAGTCATGCCCAACACCCAAAGACACGTTACAAGTAGCCGTCTGCTCAAATTATCCGCAGATGACATTGAGACCTTGAGACCTGTCTTAGATTAAAAAGATAGCATACAAATGTACAAAGAAAAAGAGTAATTTGGTTAATAATATATACACCAAGAGCAGACAGTAGAGGTACGTTTGTACAAAAAAGTAAGTAAGGCTGAAAAAAGAAAAATTGCATACTTCCAAGCAGATGCAATTTGCTTGCATTAAATATGACATTTCTTTGTAGGATGTAATTTGATAGACTATCCAAAAGACAAACAACCTCCTGTGATGCATACTTTCTCCAAACATTCTATCCTTTCTGATGTGCAGCTTCCCAGCTCTCATGCCATTTCAGACTGTAGGCAATTATCTAAACAAAATTATCTTAGTACGCACTTGTGTTGCCAGCTATTTAGACAGTAACAGATGAGGGTATCGAGTCTTTTTCACTGGACAGTAAATCTATGCTGCTGTACAAGCTGTACTCTGGTACTCTGAAGTATATTCAAATTGAATTTCTATAGAAGTGTCCCTTACGAAGAGATGCTGGAATATGAGGGGGTATGTGTATATCTTAGTCATGCAAATCATGGTAATCTGCAAAGGTTGAATCCAGGCATTTGGACTGTTTATTAATTAAGTAGCTACTGTATCTATTGTATCTGTCCACTGTGGGTAGTAACAGCAAAGTTTTTATTAATGTTAATTAAATAATTAGCTAATATTTATGCCATATTAAGTACAAGTAATAAATAACATGAAAATAAAATAGACAACCTTTCTTGCTGAATGTATTTGTTCTGTCAGTTTTGAAAGAAAATTTGTATAGGATACAGTCAGAGGTTTTTTATTTTGTTGTTGCCAAAACTCATTTAAAAATGAATGATACACCCTGACTTCTGATTTCAAGCTCAAACAATACAAACTAAATGAAAATGGCAGTTACTTAACGGTGCTATGTCATGAGGCGACGATGCATTTATATACATTTTGAAATTACAGGCGGCCTTGTAAGGGTAACCATGACTGCAATGTGACTCATGGTGGAAATGAGTTTGCTGTCCCTGTTAAAAAGAAAGGTGATCCTCGCAGTTACCTCAACTGATAAAACACGAGGTCTCATACACTCACTATGAAATTGTCATTTCAACATGCTTTCTATGGACGTTACCATGGCAACAAGGTGCATGGATGGTTCATCGTGGTATTGTGATATGTATGAAACAGATTTTTTCATGCTTTGATATTTCACCTGCATGATGTTCTCTTCTTTGTTACACTATGCAGCTGACACAAAGTGACCATAGCCTAAATCCTAGCTCCGAGAAGGTCAAATCAATGTCACTTCAAGCATAGCGACTTGGGGCCATATCTTCATTTTTGTTCCTCTGAGAGGGAAGCAAAGTGAAGAGTTGCCTATCTGCTGTTTGGCTTAAAAGGTTAGAGGAGCTGCACTCTTGTCTCGACCATCTGTGCTGTGCCGCGCTACAACCACATGAGGGATTCTTTAAACAGATGGTTTGAGGGCTGCGTTGGAAAATGTCAGGACAAATCTCCATCCCCTTAATTACTGTTGTGAGCCTCCCTTATTCTTAATCTGCATTCACTAAAACCAATGATTTTTTGGGTGAAACTTTTCACCCCTTCACCCGATAATTCTCAGCAGACACTCAGATTAATGAAAGCTAAAAGTAAGTGAGCCATGTATTGAATCCATCCTGCACTCTGACACTTCCTCTCTGTCGGTGTGTGGAGGAGCAATGTGCTCATGTAGCAACAGCGGGAAACAAGTCGCCCTCTTGTATCGACCCGAGCATAAATGTTGAATGTCAAGCAGGGAGTCTCACGTGTAGCCTTTTGCTTCACCTTCACCTTGTCGCCTGATAACCCAAGCAACTCCCTCCCTTCGTGAGCAGATTATAGAAGCTGGGAGGTGATCATACAGACAGATGTAGAAGGGGAAATTACATGAATCTGGACTGGGAGTGCACATTAAGATTTCATGCCTTGTGTGTTAGCCTGACGTTGGCTTGAGGGAAGATGCAAGGGCAGGGGCTATGCTGAGGTAGGAACAAGAAGAAGAATGGCACTAACTGGTAGAACAGGACAGGGGAGGGAAAAGCGACCCATGACTCAACATTGGTCAAGTATTTTTTAATAACCACCATTTGGACCAGTATCAAATTGAAGGGTTAAAGTCTGCCTCTATTGATGCATTTTGCACTGAGCTAACAGTTTGGTTCAGTTCAGGCATTGATGCTTCTTCAGTGCTGTAAAAGTGAGTGTCCCGGCAGTCCCTTTCACACAAGAGCTCTATTGGCTCAACTACTTCCCCGTGGAGGCGGAATTTTGTCCAAATGACTATCATCCATGTTCTGTGACAGCACAGAGTATACTAAACGGTAAACTGGAAAAAAAAACAAAAACGAAACGTATCATGGCTTTAAAAGAGGCTACTGGCAGTGACAAGCAGTGAGGTTCATGGCCGGTGAGGCACTAACTCCTTCCAAACTGTACTTTGTACAAAAAGTACTTTTTAGTCACATTTGTTAATTTGTATTACCTAAAAAAAACATTTGTGGTCTTACCTTTTATCTGTATATGAAGTGCTTGTGCAGGAGACGTTCTGATCTGTTGTTGTACATGTCTGATCCCCTTCTGATGAGCCTGGACATTTCTTGGCAGTCAAATCTTCTTTAAATATTTAAAGCATTTAAATTAAGTTAAACAATGCTGGCTTTTCCTCCCTATGGAAGGACATCAGTGACAAGCACCTTTCAGCTCACGCACACTTACATTCAAGACATTACACTGGCTGTAGAAAGTTGTGGCATATAGTAAACGCTTCTGCAACGTTATTGAATTGGCGGCATACTGACAAACAGAAATTGGCAGGTGCCAAGATCATCTCGGTGCAATCCCTGAGTGCACTCAGGTGGTAGGTTGGGCTAAACTGAGAGGAGATGCAAAAAATGTTAAAAACAATGTAATATTCATTCATTCATTTATTTTCTATGCCGCTTATCCTCATTAGGGTTGCGGGTATGCTGGAGCCTATCCCAGCAGACTTTGGGCGAGAGGCGCGGTACACCCTGGACTGGTCGCCAGTCAATCGCAGGGCACAATGCAATATTTATTTTACATTCTTCTTCTTTTTTTTCTCAGCAGACCTTTACGTCCCTCCCCTGACTGACAGTCACTGGCTACTGGTGACCATTGATTAGTTGACAGTCAGAAGGGATTATGTGCCATGTGCTGTGGTTCGTACATCACACAACGGTTAAAGGGCATAGAAAGGCGATTTTTTTCCAAATGCATCTAAGTTTAAGAGAGTTTTAATGGAAATAAACAATTAGAAATTGGTTTTACAGCCCTTTATCGTGTTTTTACTGAGCAATTGTGATGAAAAGAAACCCTAGCAGACGAACTTCAAACGAACAATAAATAAAAAGGCAAATGAATATGCTTGGCATGAATAGAAAATCTGCAAGCTGTCAGAAAAGGAGGCAGGAAAGACATGGACTGGTGAGGATAGCTTAGAGACGTTAGCGTTTGTTTTGCTAGGCTAGGACGGCGCACTGAAGTAGCGTATGTAAGCAAAAAAGATGGCAACTATCCAGTCATTCCTTCCTCCTCTATTCCTTCCTCCTCAACATCATCACTGGAAATGTCTTCATCCTCGTGTTCCTGGCGTACGACTGCTTCAAACATATAAGCTTGACTACTCCGCTGATTCTGACCTGGAGCAGACATGGAGTAACCGAGTCGCCCCCTAGCTGTCAACTAAGTCATTACCTTAAAGTTCCCGTGGGTGCGATTCAAACGTGTTCAACTTTATTTATAAGCTTGCTATTACAACCAAATTTTGTGGAATGATTTGGGTGGGCTTACATATCATACTGAAGACAAAAATGGCATTAAAAAACCCCTTTCTATGCCTTTTAAGTATTACTCATTAAGAGAAATGTCAACACACTAAAAGGTAAGCTGTTTCTTTAACAATGAAACATGTGGTTTTTGCGTAGTTCTCCTAACAAAGGCTAAAAAGAAAGTTCCATAGTGGAGTTAAAAGTACCATGTCTTTATGGTCTCAGAAGCATCACCAATCTGGACAAGTACTTTCGACACTAAAGGGATCATACGTTTGCCTGTGCATACTCCATTATGCTGATGTACATTCAAGGATGTGGAGAAGCTTCCGTGTTCAAGACAAACAAATCGGGGTGGGAACTATCATAATCCTTGCTTTTTCCTAATGGACGGACGGCATGTGAGACATGTAGTATCTGAGCCAGCAAGCTCATATTAATCTGCAGTATGTGTCCTAAATTGCATTTTTTTCTTCAGGAGTTCCACATGGGCTAATTCTCACAGGAAATGAAGCAACTACAAAAAAAATAATGAAAAGCAACAAAAGCGTGTGAAAAATAGCTTAATTCCACCCGAACAGTTCGCCCACAGAACACAACCCGCTCGGTAGTTTGTTTCAATCATTTTTCATTAAAAGTTTCAAACCATATGGGAGGACTTTTTTTTTAATTAAGCCATAGAAAATACACAAAATGTGGAATACAATGTTAAACACTGCGGATGTGTGAGGGGTGTCTAAATGGGAAATTTTTGAACCGGAACCTGAATAGGAGGATGGCACATATTAGTAAGCAGCTTATTCCCAGCCTCTACCCCACCCTACCCATCCAAATGATGAAAAAAAAGAAGACACACAATAGAAACATAAGAAAAAAAGAGAAAAGACTGAGGTTGAATGTATCATCATTAGAAGGGTCAGGGAAATAAACAAAAGCAAAGTGCTTGGAGGGGGTGGCAAACAGTGTGACATCCCCCCCCCTCCTCTTGCTATAAAAAGACTGGTGCAGAAAGTTTCTTTTTTTCTCTCCTCTGCAAATCATCAAACAACTTTAATTTTTTTGTTTGTTTGTAGTCGGCAATAAACATTTTCTCGTAAATACATCATTTCTTAGTCGACTTAAAAATGGTCTCCATCAGTCACGGACGCGTCAGGTTTCTGTTCTTTTTTTTTATCGTCTCTGTGAAAATATAGTTTAGAACAGTCTCCTCCTCATGTCTGTCCATGGCAGCAGTAAACAAAGTGAGCCCGGCGGGGGGGAGGGTCCAACAGGTCATGTTGTGTGTATGTGTGTAAGAGCAGTTCAAGTGTGTGAAGTAGAGTAAATCTTTGTAGAAGTTCGGTGTCTTAGTATGTGTGTGTACATGGGAGTGTGTTCACACTTCAGTCTGGAAGTCACCCTCGGATGAGTCTGGTGTGTTGGCAGAAGACGAGTCCCAGTTCTTATTGTGCAGCTCCATGCGGTCTTTCTGCTCCCCCGGCACGATTGACAGTTCAGGGGTCATGGTCTTGAAGCTATCCCACGAAGTCCGGTCATCCGGGGTTGACTTGTCCTGATTGTGTGGCAAGGAGGTAGGGCGAAGGGGGACAAACACAAATAGAGGCATGTAAGGTAACATCACAAATAAGAGAAAGAGATGGATGTGTGTAATATCTGGGGAGAGAACTTCACTATTTGGACCACTTTTATCTGGATTATTAAAAGCAACCGTAGTGCGGAAAAAAAGCTGACAAGGGGGGAACAAAAACATTCAATTGATCAAATGCATTTTGCACACACCATCTTCTTATTCACATTCATTTGGAAAGGAAAACCAATCGGGCAACCGTGCAGCCACCTTCGAGACTCAAGGACCTCCAAAGGCACCATACGTTTTTCCAGTATGGATGTCGTTTGTAAATATAAACAATGTTTTTCATGATAGTGACCAGAAATATGGCGAAAGAGATAGAGCAGGGGTGTCCAAAGTGCGGCCGGGGGCCATTCACACCCCGCAGCTGTTTTTTTATTGGCCCTTGGCATTCTAAAATACAATGAAGCAAGAAAACAACAAAAAAGAGCAGCAATTTTACAAGAACGACGACAAAATATCAATATTAATATTAAATGAACAACAAATATTAATATCAATATTAATAAAGTCACATTATTATTAGAAAAAATAGCATAAAGTTGAAATATGAATTATGAAAATATGTAATTAAAAAAGTTATACAATTATGAGAAACAAACAAACCAAATTTTAGAAAAAACAATAGAAGATCAAATATTATGATAATAAAGACCTGATATCGCAAGAAAAAAGGTACAAGAAGAAAGTTGAAATTTGTGCAAAAATTTAAAAAAAGGAAAAATAGTGTAATATAAGGAAATAAAGTTCCTTCTAATAGTTAATAGTTAATTCTAAAACTTAATAGTTAATTAGGTGAGCATGGGTTGGTTTCGAAAATGTGTAAGTGGCCCCAGAATTCTTTGCTTTTGCAGTACAAGGCTGTCGGTGGAAAAAGTCTGGACACCTGAACTAGAGACACAGTACCAAATTTCCAAGTACCGTAATTTCCAGACTATAAGTCATATTTTTTCATTGTTTGGCTGGTCATGTGACCTATTAGTTGCGACTTATTGCCTCTAGTACTTTCATTTTCAATGGATGTGAGCTCGTGGCTCACCGGGGCAACTGGTGCGGGGTTTGCTACGCGTTTTACAGAAAATACGGTACTTACGCTGACCATTCCAAAAAGGTGCGGCCCTCTTGTGCATTACGCATTGACACTATGCATTGAACAAAGCATTTTGTAGGATTTTCATGTTCAAATAAGAAAACTATGCATGAGAGAGGAATCACCACATTGACTCAAATAATGGAATAAAAATGTCAGAAAAAGACCAGAGTTGTCCAGAAACGTGCCAACCAACAGAGAAGGAAGAATTTTAAGATGCTGATGATCACTGAAGCAGAGTCATTAAACAAATGTTGAGGAGCTATGAGAACCGTTTTTCAATATGTTCTTACTCAACCCAAAACGTTTCTTGAAAAAGAAGTGTTGTCTTCTATTCAATGTCACCTTATATTTGGGTCAATATATTATTACGATTAATTGCAATATACTGTATATACACTACTTGGATATCTGTTGGGAAACATACAAATGCAGGATTATGCAGAAGCTACCAACACACCTTTTGGGTGGGTGCAGACCTGCAGACAAGGTAAGCGTGGGAACAGCTTTCTCTTAAGTTGTTTAATCTCACAGTTTCTTTCAGAAAGGATGAATATGCATAATTGTTATCAAAAGGCAACCTTCCCGTTTTTCAAAAACTATTTACTGTGTAAGCACCAAACCTCCCTGGCCACCGACTTCTTCTAATCATTAGCACTTCACATGGACCCATCACAGCATGAACGCCACCAGCCTGCAGGTCTGTGATCACTGCATGTGGTCTGCACGCGTGCCCGCCTCCCTTCACACACACGCATGTAACATGCATGTTGAGAGAATATTAAAAAAGGAATGATGGGTAACTTTATGCATGACATGAGGGCCATTATTCAAATGTCATTTGCTATATGCAGAGATAAAGATCTGCAGATTTGTGCTGCAGAGACGTGGGGGACAGCTCTGCGACATGCTTCCTACCTAAGATGAGTATCTGATGATGGACCATGCAACAGAATACATTTAGAGCTGGATGTAGAAAAATCTTCATATGTTCATCCAAGCATCAAGCCCTTCCTTGCACCTGTGTAACTACCCTTTTAGTTGACCTGTTCTAAGGAACATAAACACAATTCACTCTTAATCCCGGTCTACCTTGTCACCTGAGACACAAAAAACCACAACTCACAGATCTTAAGCGGCACAGAACTACGCCCCCCCGGCAGCGTGATGATGATCGCCAGAGCTCGAGGGGGCAATATCTGCCTTATTATCATTCTCTCTGCGTCACATTCCGACAGTTGGCAAAATGAATACAAAAGGCACAATCTGGAAGCCAATTTGCATGCTAACTGCTGGCGAAGGAGCATTTTGTAATGCAGGGGTGTGCGTAATGCAGCAGTTAAGCCCCAACTCTATCCCTGGGAGAGCAGGCTAACGCGATTGTGTTGCTTCTGTATGTCTATCCGTTGCCTGTCGCCATCTATGCGGGCCTCTGTTCCTCCATGCCCAAAAGCGCCAGCTCATCCCCCCCCCTTCCAATCTACGTGTCTGCCAGAAACCCCTCTACTTACACTGGATGAGTTCTTTTCACCTCCAGCAGACGAAATGCTCCATCGCTTTTCCCTCTGTGGTGATGAAAAGGGGGGAGGCGTACAAGGAGTGGCGACCAGAGAGAGGGGGAAAAAAAGTAGAAAGAGAGAAGAGGAGGAAATCAAAGTCACTGACAACTCTACCCAGCAATAAACAACATTGTCCTTGCACCTTGTGCAGGTGAGCGCGCAGTTACGGCCCCATTGCTTCTCACTGCCTTTTTCAAGCCATCTCTCTTTTGCACTCATCATGACACTCAAACATGAATAGAAACACGATCCTTTTCCATTTAAAATCCCACCCTAAAACAAGAATAGAATAAAAACGTGTGATGCATTGTTATGCCACCTACACTACGTGTAGCATTACTGATTGTATTGTTATTCTTTGTCTCGTTTAGGGGTTGTTACGTGCATTGGGCAAAGATAAACCCATGAATGGATGGCACATGTCTCTATATTTTGGACTTTTTATAGTAAAAAAAGTACAGTATAATCAGTTTTTCAAATATAATATAGTAGTTAAACCCGAGATGTCCAAAGTTGAAAAATGAAAGCAATCAAAGGTATTTACCTAGATATTTTACATACAATGAAATGATATATATTTCACACAAAAATGCATCTCAGCTTATTGTTTATATGAACTACAGTTTATACCCCCCAATTTTCTTTTTCAACTCCATGCCACTAAATTGACCTTATTTTTCCTTTCCTCCTTATTTGTAAAATGTTGTCTTTTTTTCCGTTAAAAACAACATTTTTCTTAATATTTTGACTTTATTCTTGTCAAATGTCTGTTATATTTTCCCCCCAAATCTGCCGCTTTTTTTTTTTTTTTTTTTACAAATCAATCAATTTAATTTTTGTACATTTGATTTGACTTTTTTCCCTTTTATTCCCATAACATTATGACTTTATTCTCCAAATATTATAGCTTTTACCACAACCTAATTTCTCCAATAACTACAACTTTTTTTGTTTTTTTCTTTGTTCTTTTTAACTTTTTTAATGTCTTTTGTCTTTCAACCACTAAAATGACAACATTTCCTTATTCTGGTGAATTTTTCTTTTTTTTCCATATAGTATTTTAACTTATGTCTTGTAAAATTGCTGCTGTTTTTGTTTATTTTAGCTGTGTTTATTTCCTTTCTTTCAGTTTTCATGTTATGCTTTATCTTCACAATGTTTTGCAGGCCAATAAAAAACAAACGGCCCTCGAGCCACACTTTGGACAACCCTGATTTAAACAAATATTGTCCACATGTTCAATTCATGGCAAGGTGGAAACATTTGGTCATTTTTTCGTATTTGACCGTTTACAATAAAGCAAATCCAAGAAGTGTGTAACTGAGGGCTGTACAATGTGGTGCTGATTCAAAATAGGCTTTGACAAAGACTTTGTAAATGTATTTGGTTTGGAGCGGGAAAAAACAACTACAATGATACATTGTCAGCTTTTAAGTGACCATTGCTAAACCAGGATGATTGACATTTGTCTGACAAATCCTGAAGTGGCCATTTATGCCGATGTTTTACTCTGAGTTCCCGCTAGACATAGTCATCTCGATTGATGCTTCAAAATATAATTTTTACTCTCAGTGGCAATTATGAACAACACTCATCCCTAGTCACGATATAAGACTTTCTCCTAGTCTAAAAGCCCACTCAATTCTGATTGGCCAATTTCCAGCGGCCTGCCCAGCTCTACTTAAAAGCATGTTGTGAGGATAACTATGAGGACTTGCTAAGTCGTCTTTGCAAAGAAAGGAAGAGGAAATATGATTCAGTGCTACAACGTAGAATACTGTGTTGGCTATAAACTCCATAGAATGTATCACCAAATATTGCAAGTACCGTGCGGACGGTTTCTTTCGGACACTTACTGGTTATGCAAGAAACTGTAGCAGACCGCAGAGGAGGAGTTATGATGTTAATGTGAAGATAATGGTCTGATATTGAGGGTTCCTTACACAATGGAACATTGGTGAGCGTTATTAATCCATTCCAGAAGTTCTGAATCAGAATGAAGCGTACTCTTAATCTACTCTAAAATCATGCAAATACAATTAATCTGTTTTAGACGCCCAAAATGTTAAGATAAAACTTTTTTCTTCATTTTAACATACAGAAAACACTTTGAAATGCATATACAGTCGTCCCTCGGCACTTCGCTTTTGGAATTTAATGGTTTCACTCTATCACGATTTTTTGAAATAAATTGGTAAATCACACTTTCATGGTTGACTACAGCCTGTTAAAAGTCCAAAAATATGCATATTTATGCATTTTTAAGCTTGACAATAATAAAATAGAAATATAAGGGCTTTCAAAATACATGTTTTTATGTAGTATTTTACGCTGGTCAAAGTTACATTGATGACACAATAGCCACAAAAGGAAGTACAGGAAGTATAACGCGACTCCCCCAATGTGTGTCAGTATAATGTCTTATTCATATCTTAAATGGCTTATATTCTGTATTTTATATTTATTATATCGGGTAATATGAGTGTAAAGATGACTATAGGGGTGTTATTTCATATCTAGAGAGCTCTATTAATGTCACAAGCCGTGAACTTTCTTTGCCTCCCTTGTGCGTTATTTTGCTGCCGTGGTCAATAAAAAAAATAGAAAAGAGTCTTGTGGCGTAAGTGTGTTACTTGGTCTCACTACGTGATCCACACCAGAAGTGAGATGGTTCTACACATGTGCAGAACACGGCTACGTTCTACACGTCATGTGTTAGGCATGTGTAATCTATATCATCCATCTATTTAATGGCAGTTACAGAACGTAAATTTTAGGCAACACAATATCTACTACTAATGTGCAATATATTTACTCTAAAGATGGGTAAAATTAAAACATAATTTAACTTTTTTTTTTTTATTTCCTGGTGCAAATTCTCTTTTATTGGTTCCATAAATATCTTTAAAAAAATTTCACCACTGAAATAATAGGAGCAAAAGCATTTCCCAAGGAAATGTTTAGATGGACGGAATTTCTTTGTTTAGAAAAAAAACCACCCTCTAGCTGAATTCTCTACATTAATTCATCATTGCACTCAGCTATGTTTGTTTACATTCAAATATCATTGCATTTTATGTGTTTATATATTCATGTATATTATACACGGGGCATGCAGTACATGCAGTTTTTATGCAAGGTCACGCTTGGTAGAAGAAAGACGATAAAAACAACCCCAAACTAGCAAAGTCTTTCAAAAAGAGTCACTGATAAAATAAACCACCAATATATTGAATATATGAAGTATGGTTATTGACCGTTTATGTTCATAAATGTAAAAAAAATATCGTAAATACCACAGCACCTGACGTTGCAGAAGCACTGACGTTAAAATTTCCCTCTGGGAGAAAGGACGTAGTTTGATCGGGTTTCCGGTACGAATCGTGTAGTGACGTGAGGCGACAATGCCTCCAGTTGCAGTAAAGGCTAAAAGGATGCGAACCGGGATTCTTTTGTGATAAAAACACATTATGAACGCAGTTGGACTCACGCAGTGATTTCATTACACAACACGACGAGGCTTATTCTATGCCGATCCGGAAAGGTACATTTTTCTACCGAACCAGGGCGTACGCTAACCAAGGTTGCACTGTATTTGGATCAATACTTTTCTGTGCTTTTCAGTGGACGGAGATGATATTTACTGTTGATTTTAGGATCAAAGCTAGCCTAACCATGAATCAAATGTTTTAAGATGTGATAATAATTCCCGTGCCGTGTACCTGCTGCAGCAAGCACAGGTTTTGGTTTTGTTGTTTTCGCTGGACTGACAAGGACAGCATTTGTATATTCAAAATAAAGAAGAAATAGAAAACAGATACAAAACACTTGCTCTAAAGGATGTGTCATTTTCCGTCAAATCTGGAAACCAATTGAATTCCTGCAGTGGCTGGAAGCTACCATCCACTGGGGGTTCTGTTCAAGTGCAATTCCCAGTGTCTTTTATTCATCTGCACCAGAAATTATAATATCAAGAGAAAATAAAAGCTGTATTTTTAGGATGAGATTCATTGTTTCATCAATGTTGGTTGACAGGTTGGACTCACTCAAGACTTTTCTTTTGGTCACCGGAAAAAAGGGCTTTTATTTCTCACTCATTACCATTCAAAGCGTCAGTCCCAAACTGAATAATTGATACCCAAAAGCACCGCCGGTGTGAAATCCACTTCTTCTCACCCGGGGATTTGTTCACAAATACCATACCTCCACAACGTCAATCATCTTCACCGCAAGAAGAACCATACGCACGAGGTGGCATTGTTTAGAAGCAACCGAAAGTACAAATACGGCAGAATAACAAATGAAAAGACAAACACAGGCACCAGACTAATATATAGGAAGTGAATTAAGCCAGCAGCAAACAAACGCGCCTACTTTCTACAAGCAAGGCGGGGAAAGATGCTTCTGCACAAACATCTAAAGGCCGTCTTTCTATGGAGGCCTCTGACAGGTTTTTGGATGAGGAAGCCCACCCGACGTCAATCGCCTGCAGTGTGGGGTGTGAATTAGTCTTGGGAGATGATGTGGACAGAGTGTGTGTGATGGGTTAGTGGGTTAGACTTTACCTTTGTTGACTTGGATGCCCATGGTTCTGCTGACTGTCTGGCTACACTCAAACTGAGACATGACAACACGCAACAGAAAGACCCCCCATTGGCCAACAAAGGACATAAAACGGGGGGGGGAAGCAAAAGAAAATCAATCAAGGCAAAAGATAGCAAAGAAAAATACACAAGGTGTGTTAGGATGTTGTAACACAAACTTAAATGACAGTAATGCATGATTAAACAAACACATAACATCAAATAATGCAAAAGCAGAGTGAGTGGATACCAGAATTCCCATTTTTTTAGCAGTAGCAGTCACCGTGAAGGCAGTCTTTAACGTCGCTTGGCCTTCAGTTGGGAAGAAACGGGTGCTACAAGGCCCTTCAAAAGGAGCCGAATTAGGAGAATGCAGGGTGAATACGTTCCATTAGTAAAACACATTGCAAACAAATGAGCATTCAGCTGCACGCATGCAGTCGGGGTCTGTGTAATGAAAGGCGAGCCACAGCGACGCTACACTGAAATCAGCCCCCCCGCAATAGTGAATTGCCTCTTTCTTTGAAATTGGCCCCAAAACACTAAGTGAGCCAAAATAGCTTGATGCTTCTGTAAATGGGGCGTCCGCCAATTTTTTCCACCGAGAGCCAACAACCTGAACAGTGAAAGGACGCAAGGGTCACTTTGGTATTTTTTAGAGCAGCACATGGACATGCTAAGAAGTTAAGAAGTTATACATAAAGTATATAGAATAATTCATCTCAGCTTTGGGATGTAGGGAAAAAGCCCATTATTAGTATGAACTACGGTCTTATTCTTTTTTTTTTTCCAAACAATTGTTTCTTATAAAATTCCAACATTTTTCCTGTAATATTGCAACACTATTCTACTAAACTGAAATACCTTTTTCTCATAATGCCATAAGTTTTTTTTGTCATGAAATTTTTACTTCGTTTCTCATTAGAATGAAACATTTTTCTCTTAATAGTTTAACTGCTGTTGTTTAAATTGACCAAATAGTTTAGCTTCCTTCTTCAAAATGTTCACCTCATAATTATGACTTTATGTTGAAAATATTTTTACTCTTTTGTCATAATATTATGTTTTCCCCAACTCAATTTTCCCAAAACGTCCACTTCTCTTCTCTTTTGCTTGCTTCCCATAATATTCTGACTTTTTTCCCTTTTGTATTTCAACTCTTTTACTAAAATTGCATTTTTTTATGACAATATATCATAACATGACCATTTTCCCCCTAATTATTTAAACACATTTCTTGTAAATTTCCACCTCTTAATTATTCCCATAACATATTGACTTTATCACTTTTTTTGTAACATTGTAATGTTACAAAAACCTCCATTTCCAAAATTTACAACTTTAGTCGTTGATTTGTTTTGTTCCTCATAATATTACAACTGAAAAAAGAAACCGCTTATTTTTTGATATCTCAGCATTACGCTTCTAAAATGATGTCATTTTTTATATGTTATTTTTGTTGTTTATTGATTTATTTAATTCTTGTATTTTTTCTCTTAATATTTGGACTTTAATGCCTGTAAAATTTCTGCTGTATGTTCCTTTTTGCTGTTGTTGTTGTTTTTTTTGTTTACTTGTTGAATTATATTTTTAGAATGTGTATAGGGACAATAAAAAACAGACACGGGCTGAACATGGCAGCCCTATACTCTTTTTTTATGGCAGATGTGTATGTAAAGGTGTAAACAGCAGAGTGTACTCTACACAGAGTAAGGGAAAAGTTCGCCAATTAAGGCCTCAAATGAGTTAAAAAGAAAGACAACGTGATAGAAAATGTCAAACTGCGAGCTGGGCAAACAGACGAAGAGAAATTGGAGAAAAAGGAGGCAAAGGGGGACTTGCTTGATTGCTTGAATGTAAAATTAAAGCCCCTTCAGCTTAATGCCAGCAAATTGATTATCAGGACCTGCAGGGTTTTAAGTGCACACAAATTGGCTCTCCCTGAATCCACAGAAGAAGAAGAAAAAAAAAGGTTCTTTGTCATTCGGAATAATTCATCTTCATTTTATATGAGACATGACCGCAGCACACACATTACCCTAACTAAATGTTCCTACAGTTGCCAAAAGCCATCAATTACAGTCGCCGTGGTTAAGTATAGATGCATAAAACCGGCACCGCGTCTGACCTCTTTTATGGCGCAGCCTAATCGAAGGATCTCCGCCACAATACATGTCTGAGCTGGCGATGGTCTCTGCATTGGCATTTCATGCCACATCATTATCATACAAATTCCAGTGCTGCTATGATAAAGCAGTAAAGAACATAAGAAAGGTCTCTGCCTTTGTCCATTTGCATTCTGCACTGCCGCTCTGCGTCTCTCTGCAGAGGGAAGCCAAGCACACTTCATTTAATCAAGAACACAGCAGGCGACTGGAGGGAAATATACACCTTCTGAAAGACACAAAATGCCTCAGCCATCCCATTATGCAGGGCCAATTCTTCCTCTCACACACAGCATCCATCCTACACAAGTACGGCATCATTGAGCACCCCGTGCAAATACGTTATGACCCCTCTGAACCCTGTAGAGACGTAAGGGCTACTCCGGCTATGAGTGCAGAGAAGCGCTTCTCTATCTAAACAACAGTGCCTGTGTATTCCATGCTGTGCGTCCCGTCTCTCACTAACCTCTCAGACTCCATGCGTATGCTTTCTCCATTATGAATGGCGCAGTTAAAATGCACTCTGTGCTTCTGCAAGCCACGTGCAACCCCCCCCCCCCCCCCCCCCCCCC
>QODF01000030.1:1967149-2057673 GCA_024372805.1 Oostethus manadensis
CCCCCCCCCACCCCCCCCCCCCCCCCCCCCCACACACACACACACACACACACACACACACACTTCCCCCCGCAACCCTAGTGAGGAATACTGGCATAGAAAATAGACTGATGGATTAAATAAGCATATAATGTACTTCAATAACGCATGTACAAAACAAACATTGCGTTCCCTTTCAACATTTTGGGATAGTTCCAATATAATATAAACAAAAATAGATAACAATTTTAGTTTATTATTTGTATTTTTTTTTACATTTGGTTTGGATCAAAGTGGTTCCACACACCTGTATCTGGTAATATTTATTTATTATTATTACTACACAGTATGTATTATTTGGTGATTAAAAAGAATAAATATTGATGAACTATTTTCTACATTTTAAAAATGTTTGTCATAAAAATGTATTGCAATATGATTTATTGCAAATCATACGTAGAATGCACAATGCACTATTATCATTATTTTCCTTCGCTGTTTGGTTTGGTTTTGCGGCTTTACCGTAACAGATATATAACCATATATCATTTTTTTCCAATACATTGCTTGGAGGGCATTTGTCCCTTTATACGACTCAAGCATGCAGTGTTCAAAATGAGGATGATGACTTTGTTTACTCTTTTTTATTACTCAGAAGCCATTGAGCTAAAAAAGAAAAGCCTAAATGACTGATGTTGATGAAATGATGATTTTCATCATCGGGGTTAACATGGAGCCTTGTCTGCCTTCCCACAGGTTTGTTTCATTTCCACTAATAGCGTAACAGTGACTCATTACCTCACAGCCCCTAGCTATCTTTCCGGTAAATATTAGGATGAAACAGACACCAAAAAAAGAAAGGGTTTTAAATAGAGAGCAATGAGGAAAGACAAGAAAAGCAGAACTGGGGAGATTGAAGATGTGTGATGGTACTTGTAATGCCCCCCAGTCTACGTTAGGCCCAGTCCACTTAGATGGAAAATTGGATAAAATGGGGAAGTGGAAGTATGTGTCCACGCCTCAGTCTGCCTCTGTGGGACATTTTCTGGTATCCACTCATCTCCTCCACAAAGTCAGCCCAGGGATCCAACCTTACCTCAAGAGGCAAAATGGATCAGGTCTCCTTAACCCCATAAGCCTTTGTGATATTTCAGCAAGGCTCATCAGCACCCATACACACCGCCTTGTGTTTAGCCCTGTTTGGTGCCAATGGCCTAGTTTACGACCTGAATATAACACTTTATGAGGTGATTATGAGCCTGTTTGAATGGGTCATTGTCTTTATGATTTATTGCTAAGTTATAGTATTTAGGGGGCTTTATTTCAGGCTTGGGAAAAGACGCAAAGGCTTTGTGGTCCGGTCACACCACGCTGAAAGAAGCCACAGGAAAAAAAACAACAAAGCAATACAAATATCCTCTATAGCAGCATCAGATAACAATACAAATGTGTTAATCATATCAACATATTTTCACAGATAGTGGCCATTTTCAAGCATAGAAATACTGCAATACAATTCAAAGTCATTCGGAAGACGCATTCAAAGACGTTGCCGTATGTACAGTACCATTCTACAATAATGTTTGGTGAGACACACCGGCGACACACTTGATAACTGGAACCACAGCTTTTAGCTGCAGGTTTGAATGATCTCACAACACGCACAATAATCCCTAACACAAGCTACTGTTGTGGCCGTAAACCACACCAAGATATAAGTCAACAAACAAGCAATCCTACCTTGTAAAAATGCACGTATCACGGTCGGGTCTGGAACCATTTCATCATGATAAACAAGCGATAGCTGTAAATGCAAAGCCATGGCCACTATTTGTGGAAATATGGTGTATGTTTGCATAGAAGATGATATATTTGCTGGACAATAAAATCAGAACGACAAGGGCTGTGACACACACACACACACACACACACAACTGCTACACATTAACACACTACTGGGGAAGCGTGTATACATCTATAAGCACTTCACTATGAGACAAAAGTCACAGATATATTTATTAGGTACCCTTCACAACTTTGGACAATGGAAATGCACAACAAAGAAGTGTACCCGACTGCACTTTTAGGTGGTGGGCGAACAGTGTACACCCAGTGACAAACTATGGGATGGGGATGTACCACCAACAAGATCTACTGTAGAGTGACTTAGGGGGGGCTCTACAGTGCAAGGTTTATGCAGGGTTCTAGCGGGTCTTACGTTGACTTTCTTTGTAAACCAGTGACGCCCTGCGCACGAGCGACGGCTCTGCGTTGTGCCTTGGCGGAGGGGGAGGGGGGACCTGTTTTAGAGAAGGTTCAAAGGGTGTTTAGGTTGTGGTTTACATCACTGTTTAAAGAGGCACTTTAAAGAAGGAAAGTCCTGTGGAGAAGAAGATCACTTTTGAGGTCACTACCTGCAGCGAGGTAATCATGCAAAAAGGAGAGGGCGAGTCCTGTAACACGAGCTTGAACAGATAATAAATGAGCCATTTGACATTAAGGAGGAGTTTCAACTTTGATGGTGCATCAGGTGTCCGTCAGCCAAGAGACAGCCTGCAATGCAACTTGCACGTAGAGAAGGGTGAAATCTTTGACACTGCCTGTCACAACGCAGAGGAAGGCGGCGATTAAAGGTAATATGAAACGATTATGTCATTACTCATGCTGTAATTGTCTCTTCAAATGAGATGAGACACGCCTCTCAGAAATAACGCGGACAAACACAACAAACAAGACAGATCCCAACAAACGCACACTAGCAAATCTTCTACGTGTGCGGACACGCACGCTCCTCATCTCCATAATTACTGTACAGTCGGCAGGACCGTGTCTGGGGCTGACTCTCCCTGTGACTTGTTGACAACGGCAGAGATAAATTCAAGCTGGGTCCTGTCAAAGGCCTGACACTGATAGCATTAACCGTGCAATTATTCACAGTTAAGTGAACCGTCCACTTGCTTTTACCACCATGGATATACATGAGCATGCCATGTAAATGTACAGTAAGCCGGGCTTTCATTTACGATCCATACGGCAAAACACAGTCGATGTGAGCAATGATTAAACAGAAACATGAAAAAGTCTCTTTTTGGCAGAGAATATGAACTCTGAAGCCCGACTGTTATGAAATACTAGTAGGATATAACTTATTAATTGCAGGAAGTTTGTGGAGTCATGGGCTGCATTCACACTTGTGGTTCGGTGCTCTGGTGAGGACCGAAAACAAGACAAACATACTTGGTGTGCACTTTGGTGCAAGTTGCTTTCACGTAGGTACAGCGGAACCTCCGTTTTTAATCCGTTGCAAAAATTGTGATGGTAACCAAAACGTACAAAAAGCGAATACATTTTTCCCATGAGAAATAATGTCAATCCAGTTGGTTCTATACACACGGAAATACTAATACAAAGCACATTTTTAGGGAATAATTATAGTTTTACATGCCAAAACCAAAGTGTGATTCGTATAAAAGATGAATGAAAAGGACAGACATTCAACATCCCTTTTAGCTTTACCGAAGACTTACTGATGAGGGAGGGGACAGAAGAGCCAAAGGGACGCTCTTTCATTGTGGTCTGTGACAATCTTAAGTTGAACTTGACTGCAAACATCAGGGGGAGCTACGACCATCTTGGCGCACACTGGCTTGCACACACGCAGGTCACTCTCTAAATGTCTCCATTGTGATGCTTGCAACTAAGGAACCTTGGCATCCTAGTCTAACAGACGCTACATTGGTGCTTTTCTAATACTCCTTTCTTGAATTAAATAGTGTCACCTTCAAAGTTCCGGCACTTTTTTGCAATTGTGTTTAATTTAAAAAAGCAGAAATCCCGTTAACACTTATAACTATAATTAGGAAGAAATGATACAGACACAAGTTCTCCCTTGTTCTGTGTGCGTTCTATGAACAGATAAACCACACACACACACACACACACACACATAATACAAACAATTAAATTTTGACAGAGTCATCAATGTGTGGGCACTCAATTCGAGTTTGTTCAGTACACAGCCATACAAAAATCAAGAACAAACCACTTCAGCAATGATTTACGGCAAAAAAAAAACAAATTCTATAAAAAATGGGGCGTATGCAACCCAATGTTCCACTTAATTTACTCTTCACTCAATTCTGCAGACTAGTTTTTTCGGCGCACTGTCTCTGGTCAATGCAGCATTCATACATTATGAGATGTCAAGCAAACTGAAACACACCAGAGTTCATTTGCAAGTGGGCCGAGACCCATCTCTGACGTAGTCTCGGTCCACACAACATTGGGGTATTCTTGACCAAATGGTGGCCCGTACCAGCAGAGCAGAGGTCCTTTTAACTGAACCTGAAGTTTGAATGCACCCACGGTTGTACGAGAAACATGTTTTTGTAACCTACATTTCACTAAGAAGCTGCATTATTAGGGTATTGCAAATTCACCTGCTCATATACAACTTAGCAGCCTGCCATTTTTCTCGTCCTTTTCTTGTCCTTTATGAGATACTTGCTCAACAATAATAAATGGTTAGTCGGCCGGAATTTGTAACAGTCTTTATCAAGATGTTTGCAGGAAAAGGCGGCGTGTTTCCTCGTGTGGCTGCATCGCATAGCCAATATGAGATCTGTCAGGCTCCATTCCTCCACCAGTGGTGCAAAATGAATGTGAAGCAGCCCGGGGAAAGTACACCTATAGAGAGCTGCCCAAGTCTCTACTGGCAGCCCCCTCCGCAGATGAGAGTGAGCGTGCATGTTTAATTCTTAATGAAACTGTCCCTCTGAAGGTTAGCGCAGAGTGAGCCGGGACTGGCTTTCATCTGCTGCTAATGGTCTTTTAATGAGTCAAAGACACCTCGGTATTGTGCGCTCATCGGCACCCACCCGAGAGGACCCCTGTGCATGCATGCACGCACACACACACACACTAAATACACCAACAATGGATTCTATTAGACACATTAACTAATTGGACACAGAGACAAAGCGACTTTGGTAAAGGCACACGTCTCCTCTCTATCAAAATGAATGTGCAAGGGGAGTTTAAATTGAACTATCTTTATATTCCTTAACAAATTATTAAATATTTTGAGCAGTGTTAACCACAAGGAGGAATTAATTCAGTTCAGGCCAATTATAATTGGCGCAAATGAGATTTAAAAAACTGGTATCTATCTAGATTGTTAGTTTGGTTGTACTAAAGAGTGTAGGCATGCGTTAAGAAAAAGACGAGACATCTTATATTTGGATTATGTTTATATTTGTTGATGTTTGTTTGTCTATATGTGCCCTGTGATTGACTGGCGACCAGTCTGGGGTGTACCGCGCCTCTCGCCCAAAGCCAGCTGGGATAGGCTCCAGCCTACCCCCGACCCTAATGAGGATAAGCGGTATAGAAAATGAATGAATGAATGTTTATACATGCAAACCAGCAGGTAGCGCCAAAATGGTCTCTCTCCTGAAGAGACCAGGGGGGATGTGGCCGCAATAGAGACCATCATTTTTACATAATGCTGATCAGTAATGCAGTCAAAGAACAAAAATGGGTCTGCAAAAAAGAGGGGCTGTCCTATCTTTAGTGTTGTCTCAATGATGTATTTTTTTTTTGGAGCTGTAGTTAAAGCAATTCAGCCATTGTAAAGGGCTCAGTAGGGAACTGTGTGACTAAGTGAAAGGTTGGAGAAGAGAGGCTGCATTAGAAAAAGGGGCGGAGGGTCTCATCCTGCTTTTTAGGCAGGCATGTCTTACCTTGAATGTGGACATGGCCGGGTCCCTGCTATACCTGTCTATGGTGTGGAACTTGGAAGAGTGGTTGAGCTCATGGTACAGCTCAGAGTGTCTTTTGCGAGTGTGCATCACTTTCTGGAAGGGAAGAAAGGAAGGGGGACACCAAAAATGAACCAAAGAGAAACCAAAATAAGGTGAATCCGAAAAAAAGGGGGAAGGTGGGTGATCGGGGGCAGGCATGAGGGTTTGGTGAGGGAGGAAAGTGGGCACAAGGCTGAGGGGACTGCAGTGATGCCGGTTGTTAAAGGGGTTAGAGATGGCTGATGATCTTCAATGGTCTTAAAGTGTTAGGTAGGGTTATTTATTCTGGGTTTATATCAATGGTGTGGTTAACTTGGTATTTTATTTCATCTCAAGTTTAGTTTTTACTTGTCATATTTCTATTTTTAACTTTACTTCCTAAATCTTTTACGGGAAATATGTAGTCCTTGAAATGAATGTTTGGTAAATACTGTCGATGAGAGAAAAAAACCCAACACATAACATGGCACCACTATTTCCTAACCTTGTTCATGCAACAGCCAGTTGTGTGTCTCCTCTTAATTTGTCAGAAATAACAGTTAGTAGCTTTCCACACATCAGACATACTCTCTACACAGTCACATCTTCTACAAATATTGTGAACTTCCAGTCTTTAAAGCTGCATTAGAATTGCTTAATGGGCTGTGAATTGTTGATTGATGGTCTTGCAGCAATTGGAAGCAAATTGAGTGCACTACTTGACTGCAACCAGCACAGGCGCTGTTGATGCATCCACTCTGAACAGCATTATTCTAGTCAATATAACACTGGGATGGCAACAGGAGTTCAGTACAGCGATAGTTTCTTCTATATAGGGGGTTTCCAAACATTTTCTACCAAGGGCCCAATACTTCAAGGATATATGGTATTTTTCAAAGGCTAAAAAAGAAAACATAAAAAAGTTACAGGTAATATAATGACATTAGCACTGATAAATAAATATATTTTATTCCAGTCTGAAGTTGGAATCCTTCTATTTGAATGGCTTAAATTTGTGCATCACTTTTTTGTCCACTCACAATGACTGGTTTAAGTCTGCATATTTGTTTAATACCAAATTGAAGGGGAATACTAACAATCACGTTAATGCGGCATCCGATAGGCAATACATGCGACCGACAACAATGCTGCTGTGCCGTGCAGGGAATGAAACAGCCTTTAAAACGAAATCTTCAAGATGAAACACTCTTAATGCACAGAATATTCATGAAACTTGCTTATTTCTTCATATGATGCACGCAGAGCAATCAACAACGTTTACTTTCTTCTCTGTTCTCCTTGTGCAATGAGGCGTTCTGGCTCACTCGTAATTGTGAGTGTTGGGACTTAATTTGTTTGTACCTTTGGGGGTATGCATACCCCACTTTGGTAACCGGGGATCTATACAATTGGAAGAATTTCAGAATAAAAATTGATCGCTTGAATGGTGATGTAGAAATTTTGTCAGCTATTTATATTTTATACATATTAATATTATTATATAAACTTTTTCTTTGGAAATGAACGGAAAGACTGGAGATTCACAAGAAACCCAAGCCATTCTAAAGAGAGCACGACTACACACAGACACCATGTTGTTCCAACAAAAGGAACCAGCCAGTCAACTACACCCAGTGACCCAAAACTCAACTACGAGTGTTCATTCGGACACATGAAACAATCTCCTTGCTGTTTCTTTAACCACGAACCCCACAGCTCTACATGGCAGCATAATTTCTCTTAATTGTACAAGACAGTGGGTTGTGTTTGCCATCATGTTGTCATTTATCACCACGGTAATTGGCTGCGGCAGAAAAAAGGGCATTTGTTGGAGAAACAGCGTACTAAAAAGAGAAAGGTCTGACACCGTTATTTGCGCTCCATGCAGGGGTGGGGGGTTAAGCGATGCTCCTGGATGTGCACTACTCAAGTCCTGGCAGAAGCACAACAAAATAAAGCAAAGGCAGGCAGATGGCAGGGTTTGACGTCCAAGAGCTTACCTCAAAGTCCAGCTCAGAGTACCGTACTCTTTTCCTCTGGAAGAGGAGGGGGGTGGGGTGAGGGGGAGAGAAGAAAGCATCAATGTCTGTCTCTCTGCTAGTATTGATCTGTAGCTCTGACTCTCACCTTGGTGTCACTTAGTTAAAGAACAGAGAGCTGAAGGATTCTGGCTTCCCAGCATGAGCCGAATATTCTTCCAGTTCACGAGGAAAAACAGCTAATTATTCTGTCTATTTCAACATAATGAGATTAAAGAAGTCTAATAGCCCAGAATTACTGTAGTGAGCGGAATGATATTTTTCTCAGCTCACGCGGCCTCAAACACAACCCCAGTGTCATCAGCATAAATCGTTCTTTCCGCTATTTCCACACAACTTGTAGGACTTAAAAGAAAGCTCCAGCAAACATACAAAAACATCTTTTTTAATCCTCTAATCGTGTTTAAACTCCTCCACTCTCCTCAACTCCACAGCTAAGTGCGGCGCACACCGAGCCGCCAATTTAGCAGCTGTTTCCAACTCATCTGGCCCTGACATTGAGTGGCGCTGCGTTCCATCTCCCACTTTGAGCACGTGCCGCCTGCCAAATTTGCATTTGGCACCGAGCGCAGCTTCCCCCCGCAGTGAGTTAAAAGCTGTGTTTACTCTGTGAAAGGGCACGGTTGCTGATCTAACGCAAAGGCAGCCAAGTTTTCTTCTTCTTCCTCCAAAGCGAAGAGTTAATCAAACTCACCATCATCCTAGAGTATAGAGAAACACTTACCTTCCACAATACTCCTGCGAATGGGTTCAGTTAATTGGGTAAGCGTGCAAATGTGCTGTACATTGCATGTTTTAGTGCAACACATCCTCACAGAAATCTAGTAAACCATTTAAGCACAACAAGGGTGACCAAATGTTTTCCAAAAATTCCAAAAATGAAAGAATGCAAGGGCCGCTTTGGCATTTTGTAAATACATGTTGAGAAGTTACACATGTTTCAAGAAAAAACTGCATCTAAGCTTTGTAAAACAGGTGCGTAAAAAACAAAAGCGTAATGTTGGTCTAAACTTTGCTCTTTGCGCCTTGCCCACATTTTTGCTGTTTTTTTTTCCATTTTCCAAATCTTTCAACTTTCTTCCCAAATAATCTGCATATATTAACTTCCTGTGTACATATTAACTCCCTTAATTCCCATAATATCGCAACTTGTTGCCCAACATTTTACAAAAACTACAACTTTATTTGGTTTTGTTTGTTTCTCTTATCATAATATAAACATTTGTTATGTGTTTTTTCCTCCATGTTACAAGTTTATTCTCATAAAGTCAAGTTGTCAAGTTGTGTTTTTAAATGACTTTTTCTTTGTTAACATTTTGACTTGATTCTTGTAAAATTACTGCAGTTTATTTCCATTTCTGCTGTTATTGTGATTTTTATTTTGCAACTATTTTTTCCTCATAGTTACATATTTATTTTATTCCCATAATATTTTAACTTTATTCCCATTACATTATATCTTTTTCAGCGGCCTCATTTTCAAAAAACAACACATGTATTGTTGTTTTTTGTTTGTTTTTCATAATATTATGACTATGAAAACATATAACAACAACATATTTTTACTCATTATATGACATTATTCTCGTAAAGTTACGAGTTTTTCTCATGAGATTACAAATTTTTTCACCTAATGTTGTGACTTCATTCTATTCTAAAATATTACTGCTAAATTTTCCATTTTTGCTGCTGATGTTTTTTGTTTGTTTGTGTTCTTAGTGGATCTTGATTGCGTTACTGCGATGTAGATCCCTACAAAGCAGACATGCTTAAAACGTTAAGATGGTTAAAATCTGCACAAAATGAAACCTCTGCATTCGGGGGAAAAGTGTCCCTTTCATCTTTTTAACCAGTCGTATGAGTCAGGATGATGTGTGCATCTAGCATATTTCCTCGGATTCTGACTCATTGTGCACACCAAAATGCTGTCAGGATCTTAAAAAGAAGTACAGTAATATACTGCTCTGAGAGAAAATAAATGGGATGTCGCTGTTATTACTTGTATATATATAACCAACGCAAGACAAACGTAAGTAAACCTCACTCCCTAAACCTCAAAAGTCTAGCTGACAGTGCACGCTCAGTGGCCAACGCTTTAGACTGTCACTGTGCCGGCCTCGATTCGAGCCCAGGGCGGAACACAAAGCTTGATGAAACAGGTGGGTCACGTATACACTACAGTGTTATAGCAAAAATGTTATCGAATAAGCAACGTTGTCCACTTGCCACTTTGCTTAGACTCCTGCAAAATTCACTTCCTCCCCCAGCCCTCAACACTGCAACAATACATCCTACACCAAAAGTCAACAGGAGGACATAGTTAAGAAGCTGGAGCTCCACTGGGAGCCCTTCTTTCACTCCCCAGCATTTTACCCACCTCTAAGGATCCTGCAGAAAGGTTTGTGTTGGCATTGTTGCTGCCCAGGTTGCGCGGCAGGGTTCTGGTTCTCTCCACTGTGCTTCCCCCAGTGAGAATCTGTCTCACTGACGGTCTCTGGCCTGGCTTCAGCTGGAGCGAATGCCCGTGGGGGTGCATGTGCCCCCCGTGGGAGCGCACAAGGCCACCCGGAGCCATCATGTGGCCGTGTCCGTGGGGCAGCGTTTTGATTGTTCCGTAGGAGCGGTTGAGGTTCATGTTGATGTTCATGTCACCCACGTTAGACGGCACAAAATCCGCTGGGTAGGCCTCGCTCTCGGCGGGATGGAGGGTCAACGGCGAAGGTGGAGGTGGAAAAGGGGGGTCATCCACTGCAATGTTGAGAGGTTTGTCCTCGGCTCCCAATCCCAGGCCGCCTCCCTGGGAGGATGGCGTCGGAGGCTTGATGCTGACTGTCCTTCGAGGCAAGACCATGTAGTCCCCCTCTCCTCCGCTACCACCTCCACCGCCACTTCCCCCGCTCCCGGCGCTTCCATCCTGGGAAGTGTTGGAGGACGCTGGTGGCCGAGCCCACCCGAGGCCACTCTCGGTGCACAGATAGATTGGGGCACCACAACGCTGCTGTTGTCTCTGCTGATCCACGTTCACCTCCTTCTTCATCTCGCTCAGCTCATTGAGACCCCCGAGCGGTGGAACCTTGTGGAAGTTAGACAAACATTCACTTTAATTCAAAAGCATTTAAAGCACATGCTTCCTCCGGTATTAATGCTGCCAGGCTTCCGAGTGAGAGACAAATTTCCCTTTCATGTTTAACTTGATTTGAGCCTCTACGGGTATCCTTTTAAGTGATTTTTACCATTTCTGAAACTTAACTGGTGGCATATTCATCCACTTGGAGAATTTATTGTGAAAAGTCAAAGTGAGATGTATCTAAGACGTCAATCTTTTCACTATTCCCACTGGGTAGGAACAAATATTTATTCTTTGGCTTTGACTTGGAAGGCTTTGGAAGGAGATATTAGTATTTTACCTGCACAATAAGATTGGTCGGGGGAATGTTGCCAGGAAGGGAGCTGAAGTTAACTCCGCCGTCCTGATGGGCAGTAAGTTTGGGGTCATCGTCGTCATCCAAGGATATCCGGGACAAGGTGCCGGTGATGGTGGCCGGGTTACACGTGTTCACCTCCTTGAAAATGACTGGAGGGAAATGGTTGGCATTGGGAAAGCAGGAGGACGGATGAGCGGGATTAAGCCATAAGGGTGTCAAAAGAAGGAGGAGTGGGTGTACAAAGGACCAGGCAGGGAGGAAGAAGAATTTATAAGGAAGTGGAAAGGAATGACCACAATAGAAACCGTAAGGGTGGAATAGATGACATTAAATCAGCCTTCAGCTGTGCTCGAGCTTGCCATGAACAACAGACTTAATCACCAGGCAGCATCGGCCATCTCATGCATGCTATAGTCTGACACTAATTAAGATGACAATCTGACCGTTCAAGCTCAAAAATGGGTGGTCAACTAAGAATTTGTACGAGAAATTGCAAAAGCATTTTGTCCCACAAATTAAAAAGAGCCAAACTGACCCTATGTTGTCACAATTGAGCATGTGTGTGTAAGGCTTTACACTCTTTGCTTGTCTAGTTGCAAAATTATAACAATGACAAAACATCCATCAATTTGTGGGAAATTGTCATGCATATTATTTAGTAAAGTAAAATATAACTAAGGCATGCTAATGTTAGTTAATATTTCGGCAAAATATGTTTGTGTGGCTATGGCCTTTATCTGCAAATGTCATTTGATCACATAAAAGCTCCATAAATCTCATGCTGAATCTCATCATGCTCATTTTCTGTCAAGCTAGTTCTAGACTATTTATATTGGAAAATGCATTCAACAGGAAAAAAAAAAAAAAAATTAAAAAAAAAAAAAAAAAAAGAAAAAAAAAAAAAAAAAAAATAAAAAAAAAAAACAAAAAAAAAAAAAAAAAAAAAAAAAAAAAAAAAAAAAATTTAAAAAAAAAAAGACCAATTTAAAAAAAAAAAAAAAAAATTGCGTTTGACATCTAAAGACGGATATGAGACAGAGTGCACAAAAGACAAAGAAGAAACAAAAGACTGGTTTACTAAGAAAGACCAAGGAATCCATCGGCAGGTGACAACAGAGCACACGAGAGCTGTAAAAAATCCCTCTCTATTATGTAACGATTTGTTTTAACAACGATTCCATTCGTATTACGATCCGTAGTTGCCGATTTGATTGATGATATCGGTTCATTTACAACGATACAATCCGAAATGAGTCAGTATCTTTAAATTGATACGGTAACTTTTTAGCCAAAAATTGTAGCAGTCTGACTGTGAAATAAATATCTGGATACTGAACAGTGCAGGTGAAGTTTCCTAAATTCCCTTTGCTTTTTGTAAGAGAAGCAGGAATACATTAATTATGGATATAAACAAAAAGGTAAAGAAAAAATCATGGCAAATGCATTAACATTTTACTTAAATAAAGTGCCACCAAATAAATTAACAGGTTGAATGATTAATTATATCTGATAAAACATGACTAACTTTAAATTGATACCTCATTCACTTCTCTAACCAAAGTATTAAATAACTTATTTAGCAGCACCAGATTAGAATGAAATTTCACGTGCAGATAGATATTAAAGTGAATTAATATCCTACACATTGTAACATTTGCACACCCTACTTTCTACTGTTGAAAGACAATGTCCCGAACAAAAGTATAATGGCTAAAGCATGACCTCACTGTTCCAATACCTCCGGAGGGCACTGCAACCTAGTAGAGGCCCAGTGAGCAACCAAGAGATTAATAACAGTTCATCATTGGGAACCAGGCAGGGTTAGTTCAAGGTGGGTAACTTACATGGGTGTCCTCTCTCTGCATAGGTGTAGGAGGAGACGGAGGGGAAAGTGACTCTGTGTTAATGTTTCAAATGTACAATTCTATACATCTGAAAACATCCAAAAAAACACACACACACACACATACAAAAACGCACAACCAATGCGAAAGATCCGGTCCTGAATACAGACGAGTGTTATCGTCATGCACGATTAAACTGTTTTATTAACACACACTCTTTGAACACACACTGGGCAGAATGAGTGTGATTGATAAGGCAAAGCAATTTGTTCACAGCAGTTGCAGCATATAATCTGTCATTTCATCACTGTGCATGGCAAACTCAAGACGGCTACAACTCCACATTTGCTCCTCTGCAATACTAATTGTGCAAATTAAAGAGACAACAAACAAAACAAGAATGTCTCACCTGTTTGGCATGCCAAGTCCACATCCTTCTCAAAATCGGTCTGAGAAAAGGAGGCAGGGTAAGTAGAAAGGGGAGAAACAGTGACTGGGTACAATATGTGCCATAAGATTAGTAGCAGCAGCTCATGTAAGATGAGTGATGAGGATCTCAAGTGGCCCTTCAATGCACCTATCGAACGGGTGATGATTTGTTGCCATGGTGACTCAACTGTACAAATCAGCCACTTACTTGGAAAATTACTAGTTCTTTGGTTGAATGTAGACAACTCTATCTTAAAATAGATGCTATCTTCAGTATGTAATGAAGGGGTTTGACATGAGGATGTCAGCATGCAGTTTTTAACTACTGCAGCTGCCGGTAACACTCATGGTCCTCAATGGTCCTCCAGGCCTTCAGCCATCAGTCACCTTGCTTTTTGCTGGCTGGCACAGGAACAGGGACATCTTATCCGCTGTGTTACTTGAGCCAAATGTTCTTCTAGTTCTAATGTCACTACTGGAAAATTCACCTTTCAATACTTTCTTACATATTGAATACAGTTCCAGTATCTCACAAGCATTTGTATTACAGTATACCAGGAGTGTCCAAATGTTTTCCACCAAGGGCCACATACCGACATTTTCTAAAGATATGCTATGTGCAAAGAACGGGAGACAGATGGACGCTCAAGTTCAGCCCTTTGCAGTCATCATTTCACTGATGACCGCTTCGAAGGAACACCTTTACAAGAAGCATTTGACTAGAAGGTACGGTATGAACGCACTTTAAAAAAGAATGCTATTCCACCAGTACACAGAAAAAAACAAGGCAACTAAAAGGCCCACTCAGTCAAAGTTGGCACAAGACAGTAAGTCATGTCTTGTTTACAATCCTTGTAAACACTATTCCATCAGAGCGACAAGGCTGCAAAGCATTATACCTACATATTTTTTACAGCGATATGCTTACCGTGAGGGCTGGGTTTCTTGGTTCTCACACCTGCTACTAATTTCAATTATCCTATTTACTTCAGGTGCATGCTCCTTTAGTTTGTTGGAGCATTGTCATGTGTTTGCCTGTTGCTGAAGGACTGCTTTCCGTTGCTGTCTTTTTTTTTTAAATCTACCCTAACATAATAACTTTTCTAAAATTGTGAAAAACAGCCACGAGCTGCAAATGGCTGCCAGGCTGCACTTTGGACACTCCCAGTACTGTCTTGAGGTCCAATACTAGAGCGTGAAGCTTGGATATACTTTCAAGGATCCAGCCTGTATAGCAGAACAAATTTACTATAGACTAAAATGACCCAAAACACATTTATGATTGTCTAAATAGCTGGCACGCCATGCTTACAGTCAAGCACGGAGGTGGTAGTGTCATGTTCTGGGGCTGCATGAGTGCCGCTGGCACTGGGGAGCTGCGATTCATTGAGGGAAACAAGAATCCCAAATCTTAAAAAGTGGGTGGCATGGCCCAAACATACTTCCAGGATGACAACTGCCTTGTGCAGCTCAGATTAGTTCCATGCCGAAGGTGCTCACAAACATCTTGACACTTTGGACATAATTTGGACACTGTAAGGTGCAGTCACTTGTGTTGCATACAATAACGGCAGTGGGTTGAGGACAGTAAATATATCCTGCTATACAAGCTGCGCATTGATATGCTACTTTACAGTCATTTCTTTTTGTGTTGTCCCTTGCTCAAATGTACTCACTTTTGTGAGGTACAGCATCTGAACAGTAACTTGCTCTCACAAAGCCTTTAACACAACAGTCCTCAACAGCAGCAAAACATACTGTAAGTAAGAAACTAAAAAAAAACACTACATTTGAACTTTCTAGATCACTTTGCAACAACACAAGCACTCATTTCTACCCATGCTGCACTTAACAGCTTGTCCTACGGAGGAAGAGAAAAACGGTGCAATGTGTAATCGAAACTTACAATCATTGTGATGTATCTTTCACGCTTAGAGATTTGACACGTTGCAAATTTGTGTTTTTGGCCTTCTTGCTGAGCGCCATGAGGAATGAGAAACGTGTCCAGTCCACTAAATAGGAGGATAGCATCTGTGGCCAGTTTGCTTAGCTCATCAAAATAGACAAGGGGGTAGGGAATTGTCGATGTGAGGGGTGGGGGGTCAACCAAGACCCAGGTGGTTTGAGTCCATCTCACCACTGAAGGTCTTTTTTTTAAATCCGGTGCTATTTTGTATTAGTAGCTTTAGTGCATGCAATAGGAAAACTATTGTGGACATGCACTCACCAGCTGCAATAAACACCTGCACAAGATAAATATTGCTCTAATGTGTTTATTAAGGGGGGATGTAGTTTGTACTGTATCATACTGAAAGCTCGTTCAAATATTTGTCATAGACTAAATAATGTGAATATGTATTAGAAATAGGGCTGTCAAATATAGCGTGTTAATGTCGGTAACTAATTTATTTCAGTAATTCGTTTTTTTTTTCTTTCAATAAAATACCACCATTGAAAACTACAAACACAACAGTAAACAAATAATAAACTTCTAAAAAGATGCAGATCTTGTAATGAAGTGTATTCAACTGCCATTGCCATGTTATTGTAAGCAAAAGTGTCTCACAACCTTATATTACTGTATATGTGGTATTCAATATATTACTGTATATATGGTATTCAATGTTTAATAAACAGTATGCATCAATTTAATGTTATTCCAGACTGCACCTTTTTCCTCTTGATCTATTGACTCTTTCTAGTGGTGACATACTGGTTGACTGCCATTGTGGTTGTGGTTGTGGGTGTTGTTCGGCATGGGGCTGTGCTCGTGTGCATATCCGAGAACGAGGTTGTGGTCAAGGCTGCGGTCAGTGCGGGGTAGACTGTGGCAACAGGCCTGTTGCTGGCCTGCCGCTGGTGGAAGCATGGCACCGGGTGCACATGGGCCAGTGCCGTAAGGCAAGGAGCCACACTGCTGCCCACAGTAGGCTGCATTTGGATACTTCTGATGGTGCGGGGGAGACCATTAAGTTGTCAGAAGGACGGCTTTAATAATAGATTAACCAATCACGTTAAAAAGACGGCTTGGAGGACAATTATTCTGTAAATTTCAAGAGATTACCATTGGAATGGCAATCCATTCAGTTACGAAGCAAATTTTCCTTTACGGTTCATTATTTTATTTCAGCATACAATAAGAGTTGAAAAATAAGGTTGATCATCTGCCTCTCTTGTAAGACATAAGCTGGCAAGGTTAACCAGTCAAAAGAGGGAGCTGTGAGTATGATAATAAATCCAGAAATTAAATTAGCACAGTTAGACTCCAAGTGCCCCTCTAGGTTATGAAAATGTATGAAAATGCTGCAAAGGAGGCCCCCACCCCTTTATTGTGTGATGACTGCAAGGTTTAATCACAATACTGTCCGAGGGGGCGTGTAGCAATCCATAATCATTAATGCAAACTGATTTGAGGAAAACACAGACTGGCCCTTTTTTGAGTTTTGCAGATGTGCACACAATTTTATCTTAAATACTTATCAGTGAAACATGTCCGAAAATGTATTGTTTACACTTCACTAACTGGCAACTTTTTATGCAAGTAATGTGACTCTTTGGAAAGTCATTGTCATGCATTGAACTGTGGAGTCGGAGTGACATTTAAATGGGACGTGAAAGGACACATTTTTTAATAAAGTAAAAAAAAAAGATGAGTTTTTGCTGTTGGATAACAAACCAAAAGAGGCATTGAAGCAATCTGGCAGCCAGTTCTCACTAGAATTTAGAATATTGCTCCAAAAGTAATGGACTGGGAGAACACATATTGTTTGGGGTTACTTGAAATTATACAATATTTAATAATAACAATAAAAAATATGGCCTTTGTGCAGGAATATAGACCAGCTCGCAATGTCATAAACTGCAATTGTGTGCAATTTTCTACTAAATTCTTGTAAGAACAACAAAAGAGAGGCAAACATGCTTGGAAACATGGAATGGAATGAAATGCTATTCACCATGATCTGCACCTGTCCGTTTTTGCAGGAGTCTGGGGAGTTTTCGCTGTCGTCTTTACACCCCCCCATCCGACAACGCATCGCATCCTGCACCTGGAATGGGCCGTGTAAATGCAGAAGAGGAGAGCGGGGTTTATTATTGACAAGGAAGGGGAAGAAAGGAGGGGGAAGAATGATAAGGGAAAGGACGATGCAATTATGTAAAGTTAGGCCTGGTTGGCTTGTATATTTCTTTCCAATCCATTCATTCTGAATAACTGCCTTTTCATTTCTCACTGTTGTCAGATATTGCAAGAATGTCATGGGAGTCACACAAGAGCACTCATGTACCAAGTGTTGTAAGCGGGAATAAGAGCATCTTCATTCTCTCCATGGGTGGTCTTATCTGACTGTATGCGCTGCTACAAATGAACAGGATTGGAGCAGCATCGAGTCTGATTAATACTGCATTGGCAAGCGTATTGCCTGCATTGTTTCCTTCCATCCGTTTCTTCCTTTGTGACTGTACTCATCCTGCCGAGGCGATTCTTTTCCATGCACATGCGTGCTTGTGGCATCTGCTGCTCCTCTAAACACACTGTTCCCTCTTTCCTATCAGCTCTATTCTGAGTCATGTTCCCTGTTCTCCTATGCGCTCCATTTCCTCACAATATATTTCAATATTCACTATCCTGTCTACGACTGATCTCAGCAGGGTTCCTGTGTCTCCGTGTTTCTTTCATTCCCTTGCCACACTTGGCGAAAAGCTCGCCACCTCTGTTTGTCTGCCTCTCACAATGTCAGTGCTCCCTCCTTCTTCTCTCCAGCACAGCATTCCCATGTGTCTGCGACTAGGCAGCATTCATACGCGCTCACTCTCTTGCAGGGGATTTTCATACATTTACAAAGACTAATGCCTGGATTTACTGTGCCCAGATCTGTGCCGCTTGTGTGATATTGATTTAATACAGCTAAGCATTTTATTATTCACTTACAGTTTGCTGTTCAAAGAATAGCCAGAATGTAGCACATATAGGAGCTGCTGCAAAATGTACATTGATGCAGTAACAAGGCTTTGTGAAAGCATTTAATGGCATAAGAATGAAACATGCATGTGCGTAATATGTTTTCAATACATCACCCAGGGAGCACAGCACGGCATGTGGCAAATATACACTCTGGGCATTAGTGAAGGACTTTTCTTCTTATTCCATAAAACATCTTACTAAGCTCCTTAAAGCAGGCTTGGCGCTGATGGACAATACTGCAATGTGATACAGCATTATGAAGAAGACACAGCACAACATCGTACATAAGCAAAAGCTAATCCCCCCAGTCAAGTCGGATCTGGTTGTATTCTGACGTGACCGCAAACTGACCCAAAATCTAACATGAGATTTGCAAACATGGCTCCCACCCGTTGAAGGCAAGCAAGTGTAGGTAAGGTGAAGGCGTGGCACGGATTTGTGAATGAACTGTGTGAATTGCCTGTGACAGGCGGGAGGGTGGTGGTAAGTGGGGGAGGAGGGTAATAGGACTCACCTCTCGCCGCATGGCACAGTGCACAGTGATGATGACAAAACCTTGGACCGAGTCAAAAACGGCAAAGAGGACCTGGAGGAGACAGCTGATTAGTTTATGCACATACTGTGCATGTTTGATTACTGGATCATATAGAAATATATCAACCAGCAACCATACTACCACTTGCAGTCATGCATAAATGCACGGTATCATACAATTTGACTCTCTCATGGCAGGTACACCTACAATAATAAACATAATGTTTAGCATTACTACAGTTACAGAAGCAGGATTTTTCAAATACACCTCTTGTTTTGCACACTGTTTTGTGTACATGTTTCTCACTATGCTTATGTTTAGGCTTATGTTCTCTGATTATACTGTATCTACTATACTGGGTAATATGAGTGTAAAGGCGACAATAGAGGTGTTGTTTTATGTCTGCAAGGTTCTCATGAGGGGAAAAATTGTATTTAGAAAGTCATAAACAAGTTTTACATGCTCTAACAATGAAGAAAAATCTGTTTATATAAATCGTACTCTGCGGAAATCTCTTTATGGCGGCCGGGTCTGGAACCAAGTAACTGCGAGTCAAGATCAGCCCAGTCAAAAAAAGAAACAAATAAAGATGTGAATAATTTTAATAAGAGGAACATGTAATTTAAGAGAATTACATTGCATCATAGTTACAACCAGTTAGAAAGTCACAAATAGCACAATTTAAAAAATGATTTGATATGTACAGCAGGGGTGCTCACTTTTTCAACCCATACTAATGATTACTGTTTCTCATTGACAGTTAAAGTTTATAGGTAATCACTGTAGATGAAATCATTCAATTATTCAATATGACAATAAAGATAATTCCACATACTGTAACTTCTCAATGGTCAGAACATAACTTCCGTAGTCAAAACAACTACGTAGAGTTCATTATTCACAGTTCATGTTTTACTACCAAACATTACGGATATAAAATAAATGAAAATTATTATGCAAAAGACTATGCTATCCGAGTCAAGGCCACATATTAAAAAGGTTTCAGAAATGGGCACAGTTAATAATTAATCATAATTTAACAGGCAGAGGTGTATAAAACACACATTTCTATGGTGGAGTTAAAGACGTGAAGCAGAGCCTGTCAATAAATGACTTTTTTTCTACATAAGTAACCGCTACAAATGAATGGATAACTTTCGATAAAGATAGAGCAATCATACCGCTGAGTTAGGCCATCCGTAATCAGAGAAATGAAAGAGAAAGTTGTCCAAAGTCTATTCAACACCTAATCTTTGCTGCGGGGCATCAAATCAGCCTAATGTCAGCAAAGCGACGTTTATGCAAACGACTCACACTAACTGGGCAACCCTGAGTAATAACTTTCTCAGATTTAAGATTTAATTGAATTTACACTTAATGTCAAAGTATACCAATCAGTGATTAGGAACTTTTCCCAAGCGAGTGGTGTATTAAATGCTGAAAAGTAACTATTATAATCACACTTACTTTCCAAACAAACACACCTGGCAATATTATAAGGATGGATGTGAGCATGCCTTACCTGGAAAAGTGTCGAGCGGCGGTCGGTTATAGCCAACACTGCTGACATCCAGGTGAGGGCCAGCAGGGGAAGAACCACACAGGAACTCCATAGAGACGCCCTGGGAGAGAGCATCGGTGGGGGGAAGAGTGAGGGCACAAGGGGAAGAAGAAAGGAAGAAGGAACACGGCTTCAATCTCAAAAGCAGTCCATGGCCACCGTGCTTGATGACATCATTCCATTTCTCTGTCTCTTGCATGCGCACACCCACCCGTCGGTGGTTCTGTGGTGGGTAATTGCAGGCTGACGGGTACACTGAGGTCTGAATCAGCACTAATATTCAAACTGATGATGTGTAATGATGGATATTGCTACCAGACTGACAACTGCACACAATTACCTGGCTGATGCGCACCAAGTGTCAAGCGGCCGGACTGTGAGAAGACAAGCAGCGCAAATGTGTGCATGCTGTGTGAGCACTTGCATGGTTGCATAAATGTCAATGTGGCAAAATGACAGCTCTACTAAGCTACACTTAGAAATAATAACAACCATTAGAGAGAGCACACAGCAATAGACCAAACAAAGCTCTTCTTGCCCGGGTACTGTGCCTCGGACTAATACAGTTCACACTCTTACCGTTTAACCGTAAGCCTGAATTCTGCTTCAGCACACTTTTGGCAAAGTCTTGATTGTTTATGCGTGACTTGCAATTCCCCATCAAACAGCTCTCTCTGACAAGCCATTTAGCTTCCGGTGTAGTCGTAAATAAGGGCTATAGTAATATCCAGATGATTGTTGGAGCTAGAACTAATTGATGTGGAACATCAGTTACTTTTATTGTCCATGCTCTACTGAAACCGCTCATATGTATATATTTGCATATTGTTTTTGTTGAGACTCTCCTCAATTTGCTGCATTGTCTCCTTTGCTTTGGCTGACTTTTTTGCGCTTTTGTGGAAGTGAAAAATAGCAAAGTCAGAATTTTTTTGTAGGTGCACGTTAAGCTTTGCCGGAGGGTTTGGAGAGGAAGTATAATTCATAAGTAAAATTCCGTCTTAACTGTCTAAAATGTGTGGTGATTATATTGCATGCAGTAAGTCCTTGCCGCGTCACGCTTCAAATTTGTAGATTCAATATAGCATAGTTTTTCAAAAATACTGTATATTCATTCATATATTAATTAATCAAGCACCAAAACACAGCAATTTACAGCAAAACACAAGCACAAGTCTCATATATGTCTAATGTCATGTCTAATTATTATGTCTACGATACAGTATTGTGTAATGTGAGTGTAAAGGTGACTACGAGAGTGTTATTTCACCTTCAAAGCACTTTTATAACGTTAAAATTTGTATTTAGAAGGACTTAGACAGGTTTCATATGATCAAATTACAAAGATATTAGATTTATGAATAAGGGAATACTACTTTGTGGAAATTAATTTTCTTATTGGGTTTGAAACCAACTAAACGTGATAAACAAGGGATTACGTAACTGCTATACCAGCTGTACCCTGACTACTCTAGTAGATCCAAGTTTGATTTCCGTGCTCCAGTCGTCCCTTGTACTATCACGGTTTGATTATTGCTCATACAGTATGTGTTTTTTCAAGATTCCCACTGCATGGAGTCAACCATGGCACGAGAGAGTGAAAAATCTCCCTCCTATTCCATGTGGAAGTGGTAAGTTGTTGGCCTCTTTGTTTTTCCCCTCTCCATTTTAAACTCTTTTAGTATACAATAAATACATTGGAGGCTAACTAGTTAGCTTGCACGCTTGTTAATGGTTAAGCCATGGCTGTCTCCTCTGTCCCTTACAGTTGAACAATGTGGCGTAAAAAACGATAATATCCGTGTAATACTCCACTGTCTTCCGCTCGTCTTCAGCCATCTTTTTTACACAGAGCCGTCTCCAATGTAAGAAAATGTTTATTTATTAATATCGAATCCTACTTCATGGAAATTCACCTATTGTGGCCATGTCTGGAACCAATTAACTACAATAAACGAGGGATGACTCTCCTTGTCCCTTGAAAAGATATAATAGTAGTTGAAATGTGAGGGGCGTACTCACTTTTGTGAGCTACTGTAAAAAAGTAGTGGCCAATCATTCTCAAGAACTGAGCTTTTACAATCAAACAAACCCCCAGAGGATGGTTTTCTCAAACAGGTCATCCCAGGACAAGACTGATTAAATGCAGAGGACTGCAGTCCATTTGATTTAGCGTGATCAGGTTTGAGGCTGTGGAAGCGAGACGACAGTTTACCACATGAGGTATGGCATAATGAGGGCCATAAAGTTTAAACTATGTAATATGCTGTTTGACAGCAACACAGTTTACACAATCCGAAAAACCTGGCTGACATTGCACTGCCCCCTAGTCCTAGTAATACAGCACATTAAAAGACAAATGATTCACAAATGCAGCCCGACATGGGTCAGTTTTGTTCTGTGTGACCCGAGGACAAACTGTTTTGCATTGAAACACAGGCTCGTTATTAAATGCTGAAGGCTTGCAGCACACTTTTTATTATTATTTTGTATGTTTTTTCAAAACCAACCAAATCTAAATGTCATCCTGCATTATTTCCAACAGCAAGAGATTACAGGGATGGTGCAAGAAGAGAGTAGGGATGGAGAAAGTATGATGGAGACGGATAAACAGAAAATGTGGGGTCCCAGCAAAGTGGGCACTATTCTATTATACTGATTCTGCCTAGTATATTTTATTGGTGACTTGTGTTGGTGTTTATTGTACTTAATTGTTGCATTTCAATATATCTGCTACTTTCTGTTGTACAGTGAATGTAGGGGTTTTAACATTTAGTAAGCAGTTTTACCCAACATGTATCACTTTACCAAAATCAATCACATTGGATTGATATCACTTGATTAGAGAGGTAGGATGCAGGGGAACTGAATAAACTACAGATGGGAGATACAGTAATCCCTTGAATGTGACCTATTATTAACCCAAAAATATGTTGTTTTACATATTTTATGCCTAAATTTAGCATTTTAAAGCACAAAAATGTATTTAAAAAACTAACCAAAATACGAATAAGAGATTCGAAAGACGCAATGATATGTAGTATTCTATACTGGTCACTAGGTAGCAATGTTACGGTAATGTACGGTGAGACACACAAGCACCAAACTTGACTGCTGTAACAAAAAGCTCACAACAGGCACATAAATCATATTCTTTGTATATATATATATATGTATATAATATATAGTATATATTATTATATATATAATATATTATATTATCATATTTTATTATATATATATGTCATAAAATTCTTATTTAGCGTTATTATGTCTCTTATATTGGGTAATATAAGTGTAAAGGTGACTATGGGGTGTTATTTCAGGTTTACATGGCTCTAATAATGTTATAATCTGCATTTAGAAGGTCGTAAAAAAGTTTTCTATGCTCTAACTACAACAAATATTTGATTCATCCTTCGTCACAAAACCAATTAACCGCGATAAATTAGGACCTCCACATATTTCATTCCAATATATGGAATACATTGGTTTCTTGATCTGATTTTTGGTAACCATCCTTGAATACTGAAAAACATTGAGTGGTATCAAATTAATCGACTATTGTAAAATAAATATGCAAGCAAATATTATACTGGCATTTGAAGGATTTCATGTAATTAATTCGACTATAAAATAAATAAATCACACATTTTTTAATTACCCAAACATTTACAAATGAATCTTTTTAAAAACAATTTGGTGTAAAATGAGTATTTCATCATTTTTAAATGTAACTTTCTATTATTATTTTCCTGAATGTCTGTTGCCTGCCTTTAGTGATGTACACAGCGGACCGTTGTTATGCCACTTTGCAGTGACTACAGTGAATACAGAGAGGGGAGAAAGAGAGCGATACAAGAGAGAAAGATGAAGATAGACTAACATGGCGCTGCTGGCAGTAGAGCTGGACAGAGCGGTGCTTGAGATCACGCCACACTTGGAGCATTTCAGGAGCAGTCGGCTACGCGCCTCCACCGGGACACTTAAGGACACGTTGTGAACACAATCAGGAAGGGAGGGGGCGACGGGGATGTGCGGAAACATAGGTTCCAGTCGTGATCAACGCAAAGTGTCACATATGAAAAAACCAACAACAAAAAACAAATGAAAAAGTGGACACCACAAAGAGAGGGGGGAAAAGAAAGTGGGAGGGAGAAAAGAAAGAAAGGCAAATTAAAATCAGATCGTAAAAAGTAGCAGCAGATAAAAAGTCTACAATACAAAGACAGATTTCGAGTGAGTGTGAGAGACAAACATACCGTGTCACGGCGGAGTTATGAAAATTGACAGATTATGACAACACAGACGGGAAACGTGCCGGTAAACTTGTGAATGCACGCGCCTTCATTTTGGGTGAAAGAACCGTGGAAGCTTTGTCAGGGCCCGGCATGAACAACTTTCTTTTGCTTGTTTACTTGTGTGAGTAAAAAACAATGGGGCCATGTGCTGGGCTATGCCACATTACCATCCCATCACAGCTCATTGCCTTAATCCCCCTCGCATCATAAGGAAAGCCATTACGCTAATGAAAGCTTGTCCTGTTAGCAACACTACCAATTTCTGAGAAAAAAACCTGCTGGGATTGTACTTTTTTTCTCGGACACAATCTCTGTGTGTATGTGTGTGTGTGTGTGTGTGTAAACTAATGTGTACATAATTTGTTCTGTCCAGAATTTGGTAGCCTGATATTGGCAACATTAGTGTGGATGCAGCTGCATGAGCCAGGATCCCTGCAAAAATAAAAACACCATGCTGTTTGATAACTACAAAATACATTTAAGCTGCATTTGAAGCATCATGAGCGGTCAGCATGCAGCAGCTCTAAGTGCCCATTAAAATGTTTGTTAGAAGGTTTGTTGCAGCAATGAGCTGCTGCTGTCAATTATATGCGTGTTACACTTCACTTGGCTTCAATCTTTTACCATAAAAAAAAAAAAAATACATTAATGAACTGGTTTAATTTTATTTGAACATGCATGTAAATGACCTTGGAATACATCACTTAATGCAATCGACAGTTCCACATGTCCAAAAGGAGTAGGAAGAGGCAACGTTTATTTAATCCAACCTGTAATCCAACCAGACATCCTGCAGTTAGCAAGTTTAAAATGCATAAGTAAGGTAATGTGACAGTGTGTTGAATAGTAGTCCTTATCATCACAAAGAACTTAAATTGCATTCTGATGAATGATAATCATAATAAATAATAATGGTGCTGAGTGGTGCATAAAGAATCATAACAAAACATTGTTGTACTACAGACAATGTTCTCACTAGGTTGTAATGTTCCTAGTATAAGTATAAGGTGATAGTAACAAACATCGCATTGACAAATATGCTAATTTATGCAATTTTTCTTTCTTTTTTGGCCTCAATTGGCCACAAAAATGGCTAAATGAGACAGAATACAAATACAAAGCATTCAGATGATGCATCCAAAAACGGTCATAATAGGTAATATTTTACATGTAGTATTTTTTTTAGGCACACAAGCGCCAGTCTTGGTTGCCGGAAGAACAGGCTTTTTTTTTTGCATGTTTGAATTGAATCTCACAACAGGCATAACAATCCCTAATCCCTGTGCTACTCTTCCAAGTCAAGCAAAAACTCGACTCTGGATCACCGATGTCACTATCTGTCCACCCCCCCTCCTATCAGCTCCCTTTTTGCTGGAACACATTTACAGCAACATACACGTGCAAGAGGCATATTTGTCTCTTACATGCCATTTTCAATGGGTGATATGAGTGTAAATGTGACCATAGGGGTGTTATTTTATGTCTAAAGGGCTCTAACAATGTTAAAAAGGGTACTTAGAAGGTCATTAACAGGTTGCTGATGCTGTTATTACAAAAATATTCAGTTAAATAAATAAATATATTCAAAATAATAAATAAATTCACTTATCATGGTAAAATCTGTAATTAACGGATTAGTGTACTGTTGATTACAATGAACTCCTGGTAATAATGCTGGCTGAGCAGTTTGCTCCTTACCCGCATTACAACACCGGTTCTGATGCTGCTGTGTTGTGGCAAACCCTGCTAAAGCTACTGGTTTATGTGTGAAACTGTTCACAACTGCTAACGTTGCATAACAAGGTCGTTAAACGTCCGCCCCTCACAGCAGTTGCACAAATTGCCCATCTCAATTTGTGCAAAAAAGACAGAAAACACAGAACGAGTGACAAGGGGAAAAAATGGAGTGAGTGAAATCAAAAGCATGGATTTGACTTAGTGCTGAGGAAACCACAATGTATGGGGTTAATTAAAGAGGCATGGCACCTGCTTGGCGGAAAATAAGTTGGTCAAAATATGCTCATTGTCGGTTGAAGTGACGACCAAGCGCTTCTGCGGGGCTACCACGCCGGCTTCCCGCATCACAATCCTGCTTCATACTGTTCAATTAGAATTCTGACTGCTGCTCGTTTTCATGTCTGTGAGTACCACAGACAAACCCCGACCACAAAAGTGAACGTAAAATATCAGAGAACGTAAATCCACCATAGTCACTTGCAGATGTTGTGTGTGTGGCAGGAAAAGGTAACACGTATGCATTTGATGCTGCAGATTGACATGGATGATTGCGTGTGCCTTTGTACCACTAAACTCCTTGCTGTCTGAGGACTTACCCCGCTCGCTGCTTCTTTGACTTGTCTGAGATGCCGTCTCGAGACATGAGCTTGTTAAACACCACGATTCCAATCAGCATATTCACCTGGGGCAGACAGAGGAGAACGTTTGATCAACAAGGCTTGCTAACCTGGACTCTCATCTACAATGGCTGTTTATGTTCCGAGAGTTCACCTGAAGTTGAAGGTGACTTTTTAATTGCGCTCCTCACTTTGGACAAAAAAACGACACAGGGAGCATAGTTGATATGTAAGGGCCTCCATATTTGCTTTATAGTGCTCAAGGCAGATTTATAAGATCATATCTCATTCGGGACATCATAATTTGTCACTTAGACACGTACCGTCTCCAAAGTCAAACCCAATTTGTTCTCTAATACTGGCTGGCTTACAAATTGTTGTACAGTAGAACCTTGGATAGACAATCAAGTCTAAATGAAGGTAAAAGCGACGTCAAATGTTATATTATATTATTATGGCACTATTATGCAGAGGTTGCAGACCCCTGATTTATATCATGTCACTACAAGTTCTGCATTGGAGTTGAGCGTGTGCCGTGCAATTCCCCACCAAAGTGCAAGGGCTAGTGTTTTCTGGTTTGTCAACTTGGTAAGAAACCATGACACAACTATTTCGCCATTGTTTCATTGAGGACACGGTGAGGGGTCCCACAACTGGAATTAATCCATGTGTAACAACGCTTTGATTGGGAATGTTCAGGATCAGCTTTGTTGGCCAAGTATGCGTACACAAACAAGGAATTTGACTCCAAAGTCGGTAGAGAAAGCGTAAGAACAGGAAGAGGAAGACAGAAAAGAAACGTGACAATACTTTTATATAATGTGTAACCTTCACTTTAGTGCTCCAGTAGGTTTTGTGGCTCCAAGTGGGTTTTCATTTGATAAAAACGGGACAAAACGGCTCTTTTAATGACAAAGGTTGGTGACCCCTATTTATACCTTACATTCATTCAGTGTCATGAGTGACGGCTATTGGTATACACAAACATGTCGGGGGGGAACACACACACACAAGTAGTCTCAAAGAAACCACCAACAATTTACATTAATGTTTTTGTTATAATGGTCATATTTACAGATAATATTAAGAAAAGTACAAAAAAAAATAAAAAATCCATGACATATATTGCAATTTACTGATATAATTTCTACTACGTTACACTCTGTGTGCATGCCAGCAGCCCTGCCAAGACTGGCAAAAGGGCTCACTCTCTCGGCTGACAACAAACACAACTAGTGCACGTGTGTGTGTTACGTTGGCGTACTCATCTCTCCAGGTTGCTGGAATGTATGAGTGACTAAATGAAAAGCTCTGACTCTTGGTAAGAAGTCGTTTTGTACCACCTGTTGCATAAATCTCTTGACCCCAAATAGTGTTGCATAAATCTCTTGACCCCAAATAGTGTTGCATACATTTCTTGACCCCAAATAGAAGCAACTATATTTTTCAGACTGTTTGGTTGGGAAAGTAGTTATTAGAAAAACAAAAAAGCTAAAGAAGAATGAAACGCACATGCAGAGTTAATTGTTTTAGATGCAATGTCTTGGTTGATGTTTTGCATGATTATCGAGCAAGATGATCCTTTAACTTACAGGGATATTTTTTTCCAAACACTAATATATACCACTTTCCTTGAAGGCTCCACTGTATTTATTGACTTTATTCACCACACTGAGGTACTGTGGCTGATGGAGAGGGTGAACTATAGTATAAGCAGATGGTATTTGTAAAATTTATGCATTTAGTGTATGCTTTTAGCATTAAGTGACCTTCTGTACATTCACAGTTAACATCATAAGTACGCTAGACTGGATACTCCCACACTGAGAACTTAAAACAACCTTTGCCACTTCTTCCACTATGGAACCATTAGTAGATTCCCTGTACTGGCTGAGCACAGTATAATATTGTATATACTGTACATGTCGTGGTTGTAGTTTGCAGCGATGTACTCCAAGACAATAAAAAAAAATTAAAAAGTAAAAAACAAAACAGCAGATTTCTTCACGTTTCAGAGCAGCTGCTGGTTGTCCTAATTCCTCCCGTGTATTCCCCCTAGGGAACACCGGCAGTACATCGGGCAGATTTTTGTAGCTCGCTAAACACTTATAACACGTTTTCCCCTGCTGCATGCTGACAACACGCCAGATTGTGTGAGGACTTTTGTCAGGTTAGTCATGTCTGAGCCCAGCTCTGTGTGCCAGCATAATCTTGATCTGCTATTTGTCTGAGGTCAGGTTCATTAATTAGAGACAAGTCCTGTGGGAGGAGCCTGTCTCTCTCTGACCGACATCTGCCTCTCAAACCATGTCTTCTTGGAAAGGCACCTTCCTCCATATTTGCTCCTGACTGGAAATTTTATATGAATGAAAGCAGAGAAGAAAAGCGAGACTCAGTGTTATGCTTAAAAAAATGCAACATTTTACAAATAAAATATGTAACAATAAAATACAAAAGTTCTCCTCCCTGAGTCCCCACGTTATCGTGGTGGAGGAGTTACGAGTCCCAATGATGCTAGTAACTAAGTTGTCGGGGGCTGTCAAGTCGGTCAAGGCGGTCACCCATGACAAACAGGTCCTTGGGGGGGGGGGCAGAGTGGCTCAAAAGATCCTAATGATGAATAACACAATTGGACTTCGTTTTCCCTCGCCCGGACGCGGGTCACCGGGGTCCTCTGGAGCCAGGCCTGGAGGTGGGGCACGATGGCGAGCGTCTGGTGGCAGGGCCTGCACCCATGGGGCCCGGTCGGACACAGCCCAAAAAGATAACGTGGGTACCCCCTCCCATGAGCTCACCACTCATAGGAGGGGCCAAAGGGGTCAGGTGCTAAGTGAGCTGGGTGGCGGCCAGAGGCGGAGGCCTTGGCGGTCCGATCCTCGGCTACAGAAGCTAGTTGTCGGTACGTGGAATGACACCTCTCTGGCGGGGAAGGAGCCTGATCTGGTGCGTGAGATGGAGAAATTCCGGCTAGATATAGTCGGACTCCCGTTGACGCACAGCAAAGGGCTCTGGAACCAGTTCTCTCAAGAGGGGCTGGACTTCATTCCACTCTGGTGTTGCCAGCAATGAGAGGCGACGGGCAGGGGTGGCAATTCTTGTTGCCCCCCGGCTCCAAGCCTGCACGTTGGAGTTTAACCCAGTAAACGAGAGGGTAGTTTCACCAACGCCTTCGGGTGGGGTGACGGGTCCTGACTGTTGTTTGTGCTTATGCGCCAAACAGCAGTTCAGAATACGTGCCCTTTTTGGAGTCCTTAGAGGAAGTACTAGAGAGTGCTCCCTCGGGGGATTCCCTTGTTCTACTGAGTGACTTCAACGCTCATGTTGGCAACGGCAGTGAGACCTGGAGGTGTATGATTGGGAGGAACGGCCCCCCTGATCTTAACCCACGCGGTGTCTTGTTTTTGGACTTCTGCGCTCGTCACGGATTGTCTATAACGAACACCATGTTCAAGCATAAGGGTTTCAACGTGTGCACTTGGCACCAGGACAACCTGGGCCGCAAACTGGGCCGCAGTTTGATGATTGACTTTGTGGTTGTGTCGTCGGACTTGCGGCCACATGTTTTGGGCACTTGGGTGAAGAGAGGGGCAGAGCTGTCAATCGATCACCACCTGGTGGCGAGTTGTTTCCGATGGTGGGGGAGGATGCCGGTCAGACCTGGCAGACCCAAACGCATAGTAAGGATCTGCTGGGAACGTCTGCCACAGTCCCCTGTCAAAAGGAGTTTCAACTCCCACCTCCGGGAGAGCTTTGACCATGTTCCGAGGGAGGCAGCGGACATTGAGTCCGAGTGGCGATGTTTTGTGCCTCCATTGTCGATGCGGGTGATCAAAGCTGTGGACGTAAGGTGGATAGTGCCTGTCGTGGCGGCAATCCCAAAACCCGTTGGTGAACACTAGCGGTGAGGGATGCGGTCAAGCTGAAGAAAGAGTCCTATCAAGCCGTTTTGGCCCATGGGACTCTGGAGGCAGCTGACAGGTACCGGCAGGCCAAGCGGTCTGCGGCACTGGCAGTCACTGAGGAAAAAACTCGGACATGGGAGGAGTTCGGAGAGACCATCAATAACGATTTCCGGATGGCTTCAAAGAGATTCTGCACCACCATCCGCCATCTCAAGAGGGGAAAGCAGTGCACAGTCAATACCGTATATGGTGGAGACGGTGTGCTGCTGACCTCGACTCGAGATGTTGCGGACCGGTGGGGGAAATACTTTGAAGACCTCCTCAATTCCACCGACACGTCTTCCAACATGGAAGCAGTGCCCGGGGACTCTGAGGCGGGTTTTCCTATCTCTGGGGCTGAGGCCACCGAGGTGGTCAATAAGCTCCTCGGTGGCAAGGCCCCGGGGGTGGATGAGATCCGCCCGGAGTTCCTTAAGGCCCTGGATGCTGTGGGCGTGTCTTGGTTTACCAACTCTGCAGCATCCCGTGGACATCGGGGCTGGACTGGCAGACTGGGGTGGTGGTCCCGCTTTTCTAGAAGGGGGACCGGAGGGTGTGTTCTAACTATCGTGGGATCACACTCCTAAGCCTTTCCGGTAAGGTCTATTCAGGGGTTCTGGAGAGGATCCGCCGGATAGTCGAATCTCGGATTCAGGAGGAGCAGCGTGGTTTTCGTCGTGGTCGTGGAACTGTGGACCAACTCTATACTCTCGGCAGGGTCCTTGAGGGTGTATGGGAGTTTGCCCAATCAGTTTACATGTGTTTTGTGGACTTGGAGAAGGCATTCGGCCGTGTTCCTCAGGGAATACTGTGGGAAGTGCTTCGGAAATATGGGGTATCGGGCCACCTAATCCAAGCGGTTCGTTCCCTGTATGACCGGTGTCAGAGTTTGGTTCGCATTGTCGGCAATGAGTCGGATCCGTTTCCAGTGAGAGTTGCACTCCGCCAGGGCTGCCCTTTGTCAGCAATTCTGTTCATTACTTTCATGGACAGAATTTCTAGGCGCAGGGGTTTCAGTTAAATGGCCGGATGGCAGGATTGGGTCTCTGCTTTTTGCAGATGATGTGGTTCTGTTGGCTTCATCGAGCAGTGACCTTCAACTTTCACTGGATTAGTTCGCAGCTGGGTGTGAGGCGACTGGGATGAGAATCAGCACCTCCAAATCCGAGTCCATGGTTCTCGCCCGGAAAAGGGTGGAGTGCCATATCCAGGTCGGTGATGAGATCCTGCCTCAAGTGGAGCAGTTTAAGTACCTCGGGATTTTGTTCATGAGTGAGGGAAGGATGGAACGCGAGATGGACAGGCGGATTGGTGCGGCGTCTGCAGTGATCCGGACTCTGCACCGGTTTGTCGTGGTGAAGAGAGAGCTGAGCCGGAAGGCAAAGCTCTCAATTTACTGGTCGATCTACGTTCCTATCCTCACCTATGGTCATGAGCTTTGGGTAGGGACCGAAAGGACAAGATCGTGGGTACAAGCGGCCGAAATGAGTTTTCTCCGCAGGCTGGCTGAACTATCCCTTAGAAATAGGGTGAGAAGCACTGTCATTCTCGAGAGAGTCAGAGTAGAACCGCTGCTCCTCCGCATTGAGAGGAGCCAGATGAGGTGGCTCGGGCATCTGGTTAGGACGCCTCCCGGACGCCTCCCTTGGGGAGGTGTTCAAGGAACGTCTAACTGGTAGGGGGCCCCGGGGAAGACCCAAGACATGCTGGAGACGGAGAGACTATGTCTCTCAGCTGGCATGGTAATGCCTCGGCATCCGCCGGGAAGAGCTGGACAAAGTGGCCGGAAAGAGGGACGTCTAGCTTCCCTGCTTAGGCTGCTGCCCCCGCGACCCGACCTTGGATAAGCGGAAGAAAATGGATGGACATACAAAATTATAGCTTTGAAGACCAGTTGGAAAATAACACGCTGCACTAATAAAAATAATTAAATACTAAGTTTTTGATAGTTTTGTTGGTAAATTATATTGCACAACACAAATGCCTCTTGGACTTGGACTAACCCTTAATTTGCTTCTATGCACAAACTAGGACCTGCTTGCCAAGTAGACGTGTGATAGACAGAAAAAGCGAACATAAACGCAATGTACACATTCACAACCCTGATAGAAAGAATAATTACTACGATTTATTTTTACATTCGGCAAGGATGAATGCTGAAAAATTCCATCCAGTGATTCCCTCAGGAAAAACAAACTCATCATGGAAAGAGCCACATGCAGCAGGCAACAATATTGAGATATACTTGTGCAGTCATAAAATATATGGCTTTGGTGGTGCTAACTGCCATAATAACAAAAGAAATTATGTTTTCATTACATTCTTCGCTTGTTTGTCAGTAGGTTTAAACAAAAGGTGCTAAACCTAAGTTACATAAAACTTAGTGGGGGCATGGAACATGAATTAATTTTATTAGAATAAAAGTGTGTCTCCCAATGATTAATGGATATATTTTACAGTAGTTTTGAAGGTCTACAATTTGTCTTTGGTAGATTTCAACCAATACATTAAAAAGACAAACACTCACCAATACGATGACAGCAGCAGGTCCAACAAAGGCATAAAGCAAACCTCCCTCCAGGGATAACCAGCAGCTAAAAAAAAGCATAAAGGACACTGTTACACTTGCTTCTGCTGATGAAAATGTGTCAAGCAATAGTATTACGTGTATTACCTAAATTCTTCCCTAAATAATTCTAAAAATGTTCCTGCGACTATTCAGGTACAGTATATGTACAGTATATGTATATATACTGTAAAATATATATGCAATCTATAATTTATGCTGATGGAGGACTCAATGGCATCAGGGATGTGCAACAAGATTGGGAGCTTGGTGAAATTGCTTATCAGTAACTTATCATTGAATCGCTGGCTTGTTATGTTAGTTTCGCCTATTTAGCTTTCCAGGTATGCACATTATGCTGTTGTGTAGCTGAAGAAAGGTTACTTTAACATTCCTGATACCTACCTACCAGTTTGTTCTGGGTGCTATTGTGTAGTTGAATAACTTGCCTTTCCAGATTAAGTGTTTCTTCTTGGTCTTTTAATTTTTTTTTAAATAATAATGATTCAAAATAAAAGTGACCTACAGTCTTGTGTGATTTATGTGTTTCTTCTTCTTAATGGCACATTTTTAGACTGATGCATATTAATAGTCTGGAAAATACAGAAGACTGTACATTTCCCTCTAACTTATTTATATGACCTGATTTCCTGCTCTGATTCTTTTCACTGAGAATTCTAAAATCAAAGCATCTGCATATTTACTATGCTTACACAGCGCTGTTGTTTACTGCGTCATTCTCAGCCCACCTCCTTTACGTGGTCATCTACGGAGATGCCTTGCGTTTGGCTGCTGATCCTACCCTGAGAGGATTCCACCTCCCGCCTATTTGCACGAGCGTGCCTCTAATGAAGATGCATTGCTGCAGAGTGGGGACTCAGTCTAATTGCCATTTTCATTCAATCACAATAAATGTTACTACTCCCTTCCGTTTGATGTCTCCTTATTGAACCTCTTCGTGGTTAAAATGCCATCTGGAAACGATGAGTTAAAGTACCGTGCAATGTTACCGACCATTTTTCATTCTTTACCGCTCCCTGGAATGTTAATCCTGTCCAAATTAGGTGGGACTGAATCTGCGCACTTGAAGTTAAATTCGCAAAAACAAACCTCTCCAATCTGATCGGCAACGTTCAACTGTGTTTCATTATTTCCAATCTGGTCACGACTATTTACCAAAGTAGAGACTGAAATCTAATTTTCTGTGCTCATAAAAATTTAATGACATGCAGTCAATTTTGTGCATTTCAGTGATTCAGCGATGCATTTCAGCATTTCATTCACTTGCCGTAGAAACTACTGTTCAGGATATCAGAAGATTATAAAGTTACTTGTCCATATACATTGGGAAAAATATGCTCATGATTGGTATAATCAGGGCCAAACACATTTTGCACCAAGAAAAAAGATGAAAGTGGAGAGGACATGATACTCACTAGCTGGCTGTGCCGTAACCTCTTGCTCTGGTGAACCCGACTGACACTGCTACAACTAAGGCTGGAAGACCTACAAGACAAAATGACAAAGGAATGCAATTGGTGACGACAAAAAGGAATGATATTTTTCTCCAAAAATCCCATTTTGTGTGTGAAAGTATACAGTATGCGACTGCTGATGTATAGGTAAGTGCTATGCATGTGCTCCTTGAGCCTGAGGTCATGCTAAAGATGCTATTTATTGATCACGTCACAGTCTCGTTGCACTGGCATCTTCTTCGTTTGAGAATTGTGTATAATAAAACATCCACGTATTTGCAGTTTGTATGCATGACTGAGGAGGAGATATTGCTGTTGGTGGTGAAAATGCGTGCATGTATAATGTATACCGGTAAATCAAGTGGTTGCATATCAGGGTGTGCATAGTACCGAGAACAAGTGTGAGACTGAATGCCACACTGTGACACCGTGAACTACGCTCGGCCCGTAATGAGCTTGTTTCTGAAATATTCATGTAATTAACAAAGCTGTGATTATGGCCACCAATGAAAAGTAATTAGACACACTAACAAATAAGTCGGCAGGGTAGCCTGGCCGGTGCATGGAAACATTTTAATTAGACATCATTCTAGCAATATGTGTAATTTAGGGAAACGTACACCTATAGGTCATTTGCACACACTGCTCATTATCCAACATGAAGGTGAGTTCCGGATCTCTTGTTGCGATGGTAACCCATTTCAAACATATCATTTTGGGAAAAAATTGCAAACCGGATGATGCGTGGATAAGGCGTGATTTTTTCGTGCATTTTATGCATGTTTACAAAATCTCTTGTGTATTTCTATTGCTCAGCCTCACACACACACACACACACACACACGCACACTTGGTCAGTATCTGTCAATCTGTGACTGTACAAACAGCTATACATTCTGCCTCCTCTCTATCAGGGAAGGGCATCAGCCGGGTGGCTGATTAGACGGCTGGGATCAATATGCAGTGGAATAGAATGAACAGGTGATGCTGGTGCTAATTCAGGCCTCCATTCCAAGCATCTTGGCAGCGTTGTGAAGATCTTATCATGCGTTGATTATCCTTACATTCCTGTAGTACATTGAAGGGGAAAAGAGACAGCGTACACGAGGCATCCGGGTGATGCAGAGCTGAATAGACTTGAGGTGAGTCCTTCCATGGATATTAAAAGCCTCCCTCGCCATTGTGCGCAAGCATTTGTGCATTCATGTCTGGCTATAAATTATATTAGAAAGTATGATGAACGTCTTTTGGTAAATTGGGTCCATGCTGATGCAATTTGCATTGCACTGCGAAGACGAAGGGGGAAAAAAGTGATACAAATGAGAATCGCGCAAATGAAGGGTTTCATGCATTTTGCTGGCAACACTTTCGACACCGCTAGGACATAATCGGTTACATTTTTATGTTAAATATCTTTGCGCCGCTGCTCTCCATCAGTGCCTCCTGTCACATTGTGGCAGCTGAAGTCATAAAAAGCAATCTCCAATTCTATAATCAGAGCTTGCAGTTGCCTTAAACCCAAAAATGGAGGTTTGCGTCAAAGTGTAAGGTCCCCTATTAAGCACAATCAACTTTTTCATGAACAGGATTATGTATCCCTATCTTGTTTATGAGCATCAAATGTAAGAAAATCTATCATCTCCATCACTTGGTTGCTGCACTTTTGAGAAAAGAGTCGCTCTGTCACATTTAAAGTTTGGCGTGATGTCATGAAAGAAAAACTTCCTCATGGGAATGATACCACCTCTGACGTAGCTCGATGAGCTTGCCCTATGTATACATCCACCACTTCACTAAAAACAGTTTTGTAGAAAAAAAGGTTTTGCTTCACATTCTAAAATAAAGCCTGAAGTGCTGCCAACTCGTCAGTAAGATACAGACGTGGAAGTTGTACATTTTATGCCCAAACACTTTTCCAGTTAAGATCAAAGGATGCGGGGGCCTCTTGTTATTTAACATTTTGTAAACCAACCCTATTACAGTAGTGTTCAAAATGATTGCAGTTCAATGTGACTAACCAGACTAACCACTATTATTAGTATATTTTTATTTGTACATGACAAACAAGTTACCAGTAGATGCTGTAGATTCTCACAAAACAAACAAGACCCAGCATTCATGATATGCACGCTCTTAAGACAATTGGGCAATTAGTTGAAAAGGGGTGTGTTCAAAAAATAGCAGTGTCTGCCAAACTCAAAACTATTTTGTACAAAACTTTTTTTCTAGGATTTTGCAATCCTGTGAATCACTAAACTAACATTTAGTTGTATGACCACAGTTTTTTTCTTCATAACTGCTGCACATCTGTGTGGCATGGAGTCAACCAACTTGTGGCACCTTTCAGCTGTTATTTCACTCCAAGATTCTTTAACAACATTCCACAATTCATTTACATTTCTTGGTTTTACTTCAGAAACAGCATTTTTTATGTCAACCCACAAGTTCTCCATGGGATTAAGGTCCGGGGATTGGGCTGGCCACTCCATAACATTCATTTTGTTAATTTGGAAGCAAGATTTTGTTCCTCCATTTTTCTTTAGGCCCGTTGATGTGTTCTTTGGCAAATTGTATGTTGAGGTTCAGGTTAAGCATTGTGGCGACGACCCCAGGATGCGAGAGACTAGGACCCAAAAGCAGTTTAAAAATTGTTTTAATAATACTTCCTACAGCAACGGAAAGCCAACGACAGTCTGTCATTCACACAACAGCCAACAAATGACAATGCTGCAACAAACTAAAGGAGCACACACCTGAACTAAATAGGAGTAATGGAATTAGTGGGTTACTCGAGGGTATGTGGGAGTTTGCCCAACCAGTCTACATGTGCTTTGTGGACCTGGAAAAGGCATTCGACCGTGTCCCTCGTGGTGTCCTGTGGGGGGTGCTCCGGGAGTACGGGATTGATGGTCCGCTTCTACGTGCGATTCGGTCCTTGTACAATCGAAGCAGGAGCCTGGTTCGCATTGCCAGCAGTAAGTCGAGCTTGTTTCCGGTGAACGTTGGCCTCCGCCAAGGCTGCCCTTTGTCACCGATTCTGTTCATAATCTTCATGGACAGAATTTCTAGGCGCAGTCAAGGTGTTGAGGGAGTCCAGCTTGGTGACCTTAGGATCTCGTCTCTGCTATTTGCAGATGATGTGGTCCTTATGGCCTCATCAGGCTGTGACCTTCAGCGTTTACTGGAGCGGTTTGCAGCTGAGTGTGAAGCTTCTGGGATGAGACTCAGCACCTCCAAATCCGAGGCCATGGTTCTCAGTCGGAAACGGGTGGACTGTACTCTCCGGGTTGGGAGTGAGGTCTTGCCTCAGGTGGAGGAGTTCAAGTATCTCGGGTTCTTGTTCACGAGTGAGGGAAGGTTGGAGCGTGAGATTGACAGACGGATCGGTGCAGCATCTGCAGTAATGCGGTCGCTGTACCGGACCGTCGTGGTGAAGAGAGAGCTGAGCCGGAAGGCAAAGCTCTCTGTTTACCGATCGATCTACGTTCCCACCCTCACCTATGGCCATGAGTTATGGGTCATGACCGAAAGAATGAGATCGCGGATACAAGCGGCGGAAATGAGTTTCCTTCGTAGGGTGGCTGGACTCACCCTAAGAGATAGGGTGAGGAGCTCGGCCATCCGGGAGGAGCTCAGAGTAGAGCCGCTGCTCCTTCACATCGAGAGGAGCCAGTTGAGGTGGCTCGGGCATCTAGTCCGGATGCCTCCCGGGCGCCTCCCTGGTGAGGTGTTTCGGGCATGCCCAGTCGGCAGAAGGCCCCCGGGAAGACCTAGGACACGCTGGAGGGACTATGTCTCACAGCTGGCCTGGGAACGCCTTGGTGTCCTCCCGATGGAGCTGGAAGAGGTCGCTGGGGACCGGGAAGTCTGGACTTCCCTACTGAAGCTGCTGCCCCCGCGACCCGGACCCGGATAAGCGGTGGAAAATGGATGGAATGGATGGATGGAATTAGTGGCAGGTGTGAGAACCAAGAAATGTAAAGCTGGCAACACAGGAAGAACTACAAAATAAGGGACTCTAAACAGGAACTCAGGCATAAGGAGGAAAACTAAAACAGGTTCTCACGCAGATAAAAAAACAGAGCGTGACATTGTAACCTCTTCTGCACATGCATTTTTTTAACAGATGGACTTTGCGGGGGATTATTGTAAATAGATTAGCTTTACACAGACATCTTCTAATTGTCACAGTACTTACAGGTAACTCCAGACTGTCTTTGATCATCCTGGAGCTGATCATTGCCTGAGCCTTTGCCATTCTGGTTATTCTTTGATCCATTTTGATCTTTGTGTTGTGTTTTCCGCCACGTGTCTCTTGTTTTACTCTCCATTTTAAGGCATTGTAGATCATTTTAACCTAACAGCCAAAAATATTTTGCACATCTTCATAAGTTGCCCCCTCTCCAATCAACATGTTAATCAAAGTACTCTGTTCTTCTGAACAATGTCTTGAACGACCCATTTACCCCAGGCTTTTAAAGAAAAATGCATGTTCAACAAGTGCTGGTTTCATCCTTAAATAGGGGCCATCTGTTTTTTCACAAAACTGATCACTAATCACTTATTGAATGCCACACTGCTATTTTTATGAACACACCCCTTCGAATGAATTGCCCAATGGGACAGCCTTAAGAGCATGCATATCATGAATTTTGGGTCTGAGAATCTTCTGCACCTACTGGTAACTTGTTTGCCGTGTAGCAATAAAAATATACTATAAACAGTACTTAATCTGGTTAGGCACATTGGACTCCTATTATTTTGAACACTACTGTATAGAAGAAAAACTCAAGAAGCTCAAGAAAAACAGCCTCCATCTGAAGCTTTGTGTTTGTAATAATGTTGATAGGAATATTTTCTCCTTACATCCACTTGCTCATGTTTCCATTGAAACGTTTATTATTATTATTTTTAAATATTTCAACTATTCTTGAGAATCTTTTTTCTCATACTATGACTTTATTCCCAAATATTTTGATTTCATTTTTGTAATATACCTTATTGCCAACCAAATTTTCCAAACATTACATCATTATTGTTTGTTTTCTTTCTTTATTCTTTGTTTTTTGTTTCTTTCTTTTGTTTAAAAAAATAATTTATTTAATAATGTTTGCACTATATTACCTTTTTATTATTGTACTTGACTTTTCAATGAAAGATTACCACTTTTTTCCTGAATATTATGACTTTATTTTCCAAATAATTTGACTATTCTTATTTTTTCTGTTATATTATATCTATGTGTATTAATTTATAATATCTGTTTCGATATTTTTGCTTTTTTTTTTTTTCTTGTTTAATGGTATTTTGACAATGTTCCTAACCCGTTAGAAAAACACCCGGGCTACATTTTGGGCACCGCTGGTCTAAATTTTACAGTCAAAAGCCAATACAGTGCAATAAACTAAACCTCTAAGACTTATTTCAATTTGATGAACTACCGTAAAATACAGAACTTCTACAGTGTGTGAAGTGGATCCCACAAAAATATGCAATATGCAACAAATGTTGCAACATCTCATGCATTAATATTCACACCCTGCCACTTTTGACAGCACAAACTAATAATACAAGAAAAAAAGCTATTTTGTCATAAAACAGCAATTTGATGAAGCGATGAAAACGTGCAAAAACCGGCTCCTCTTTGCAATTGTATCTTGCCTGCTTGTACTGCACCTCTGATGGGAAAAATCTCTGGTTTGAGCTGCCTCTTATCTTTGCCTGTAATGAGAGCTGCTGGCTCTTGGGCAAGGTATATGGATTTATAGATCCTCTGTGATAATTGAAAAACAACAACTTCACAAGAGATGTGGTAGGGAGCATAACACTGGGGCACATATGAGGTTCAATTTTCCAAAAGAAACTATTGCTTTTATTTCCTTTCACACCTTTATCGTACCTATGTTGCAGCATGCCTTTAATAATTCAATATGTAATTCATTCATTCATTCATTTTCTGTACCGCTTATCCTCATTAGGGTCACGGGGATGCTGGAGCCTATCCCAGCTGGCTTTGGGCGAGAGGCGGGGTACACCCTGGACTGGTCGCCAGTCAATCGCAGGGCACATATAGACAAACAACCATTCACACTCACATTTACACTCTAATGGACAATTTAGAGTCGCCAATTAACCTAACATGCATGTTTTTGGAATGTGGGAGGAAACCGGAGTACCCGGAGAAAACCCACACACGCACGGGGAGAACATGCAAACTCCACACAGAGATGCCCAACGGCAATATGTAATTAATGAGCATAACAAAGACACTGCTTCATGTAAATCAACGAGTTTGCAGGGATTAAATGATGTATAAATACAGAGTGACCATCCTTAACATTTTCTCTTGTAAACTAGGATTTATGGTGTACTGCATTAGTGTTCATGCATATATTGGGCCCAAAAATGTCAATGAGGAATTTGAAATGGCAAAAGGAAATAAGTTAAACCAGATCAAGTGCAAAAAGAAATCTTTGTACATTGTACATTTGGGATGTTTGTGTGTTTGTCTTTGCTCACCCCAGCCGAGGCACAGAAAGCGCTTGCGAATGAGTCGTGACCTCACTTTGCCGATGACCGCCAGGTAGGACTGCCAAGCCTCCGTCAGCACCCAGCAGAAAGAGGCCAAGAAGAAGAAATGGAGAAAGGCAGCAGTCACGGTACATAGGCCCTAGGGGAAGGGTAAAAAATAAAGTGTGTAAAATGTAACTATAAGCATGCAACAATTTGCTTAAACAATTGCATTATTGCTTAAACTGCTCAAAACAGTGCAAAGCTGCAATATAATGATTCTGATTTTTTAAGAAGTTAAAACCGACTGTGTGAAAAATTGCAGTCAAATACCAAAATCATTTCTCACCGCAGGTTCATCTATAATGGACTTTGTCTTTAAAAGTCTGATGGAACTGAGAGGAACCTTGAGTGAGTTCAATGGCTGGCCCAATGAATGTTCTAGGGCAGGGGTGACAAACTCAGCCTCACATTTCTGCTTGAAATGTCTACTTTGAGGCAGCGAATGTGTCCTGTATGCTGATTGGATGAGCCAGGAAAAGGGAGAAGGAGAATGCTGCTACTATACAGTATGACTATAGTTGTTTTGGCATGGTTATTTATTTGAATAATATGATTATAGAACGACCACCTCCCAAAAGCTACATATTTTATATCCACAAAAAACAACACCCTCCGCGAGATGATGACGCTAAACAATGGGTGGATTACACATTTCCCAGCATGCTCTGCTATACTTAAAATGATCATATTTTTACTGTCTTGTGCCTCTTTAAGGCTCTTTTTAATTTTGTACAGCCAGGGAACGCCTCGGCATCTGCCGGGAAGAGCTGGACGAAGTGGCCGAGGAGAGGGAAGTCTGGGCTTCCCTGCTTAGGCTGCTGCCCCCGCAACCCAACCTTGGATAAGCAGAAGAAAATGGATAGAAGGATGCAACAAGGGTTCCCTTGTATTTCCAAATAGTTCCGGGCCAGACAAAATTGCAGCCTGTTTGAGTTTGACACAAGTTCTAAGGCAGCGGCTTCCAAACTTTTTACAATGGCGTTGTCACGCTCCACTGTGACTCAGGTATCTTGGTGCTGCAGTCCATTTTCTTACACTTCTTTGTTACTGCCCTGCAGATGCTGACACACCCTGTGCTGGGTGGAGCTACTGGAGCCCTGCAGCTGGCACTCATTAGTCAGGCCTATTACCACCTCAGCTGCTGCCGGTAGTTGCTGGATTATTCTCCGTTGGTTGTTCCCACAGATGCGTGTTTGTTCTCCAGTGTTCCGCTGCGTACCTTCTCACCTGCTGCAGGGCTACCATTCGGGATTCATCTCTTCCGTCTCAGCCCAGCCCAGTACTTCCGTTCGGCTCACCTGGTAGTGTCTTCATGCTATTTCAGTGTTTTGTTCCCTTTGTGACTGTTTCCATGGTGTCTCCAGTATTTTTTGCACCGTCGCCTTGAGTTCTTCTTTCGGCCTGTTTTGTGACATTAAAAACACTTGTCCTGCTGGAACTGCCTTCGTCTCTGCATCCTCGGGGTCCATCCACTAATTACTTGGTAATTTAAATGTGACAGGCGTACCCCTTCCGACATTTGACCTGAAGCCCACGTACCCCCTACTCCTGCACACTTAAAAAACATGAACCTTTTTATCGTGATCTTAATTAACTTGAAATAGTGAACCTGATTAAGAAATTATTTATGTCAATTATTATTCATTATAATTTATAGTAATTAGTCGACTTTATCGTAATTCTCTGTAAAAAAGTTGTATTTTGCATGGTTACATTTTGCTAAAATTTGACATGAGCACTGATAAACGGATACAGTAAGTAATTATCCTACATGTTGTTTATTCCAGTCTGACATCGGCATCCTTCTGTCTGTGCAGGAATTGAAACACCGATATAAACAAAATATTCAAGACAAAACACTCTCAATGCACAAAATCATCAAACTTCCTCATTTTTTTCAAATGATGCACACAAAGGCAATGAACAACTTAATGTTCTCTGTCTCCTTTCTGCTTTGTTATCTTGCGCCATGAGGCGTTCAGGTGCACTCACAATTGTCATGTGATAGTTACTTTTCATTTCTATTGACAAGCTCCCTATTACAATAGGCATGCTCCTCAGAGTATGCATAGCCCACGTTAGGAACCTAGTTTCTAGTGCAATGTTAGCAAACTATCATATCTCATTTTTTTTCAATTTTAACCTGGTTTTGTATTTATGCAATTTGGGACTTCTGCCTAAAATTCACACACACACAAAATACTTCAGATTACAGAACCCACTGAAGTCATACAGGTGTGACATTTGCACAGTGTTGGGAGAAACTGTGTTAAAAATAGAGGCATTACTAACATCATTACTATTTTCTAGTAACAGATAATTTAAATTATTACTATTGCAAACGTTAGAACACTGTTAACATTACCGGCGTGAAATGTGGTGTTATGTACTGATATCTAACATACATCAATTGTTTGGTCATCAAAATTTGACGCTCGCAAATAAGTCAAGTCTTTTGGACGGCTCTTTTAAGTGAACAATGAGAATTCAAATTCACAAATACATCGGAACCTCGGTCAGCATCATTAATTTGTTCCAGAAGGTCAGACTCTAACCAAAACGGGTGCTAAACGTATCATTTTTACTTGCCATAAGAAGTAATGCAAATCCAATTGATCCATTCCAAAAAGCTAAAGACATTCACAAAACAATTGTATATGCACATAAATGATAAATGCAAAAGATAAATGAACATTTGGGAATACTTTCATTTCATTCATGACATGATTCTTAATGTGACTGCTCCCAAAGGCACGGTATGGCAGCAAAACACCACAGGGACGCCACCTTCCTGTTTTGCCATGAGCTGTTTCTTGAATTCAATAGTGTTTCTCACCTCAATAACCCAAAACGGAGACAATGACATTTGCAAGTGCCAGCATTTAATGCAGAACGTGAGAAGCCTCGACTTGTTTGCAAACCTCTCTAAGCCACGCAAGAGAAATCGATGCAGAAATGGTGAGGTATTTTCAGAATGGAATACATGCAAAGTGTGCATTGTGTGTTTGTCTTGCGTCCATTGTGAGCAACATTAATCACTGATTGTACATCAAGCTACATGTACTGTATGGAAATCTAGTTTCCATGCATGCAAGCATGCGCCTACAGTGTTTTACCTTGCTGAGTGTTTGTGATTGTCCCACCAAAATCAGTAAATTGGAGGCCAAGATGGAGAGGCAGAAATTCACCAAGATGATGGACCTCTCTGAGCGGATATACCTACAAGGAGCAAAGCAATACTTAAAATCATCTTCGGGAGTCTTTGTTATAAAGATGTTTGAAAAACATTATTAATCTGGCTTAATGAGACATGCGATAAATACAACAATTAATCATTCTTTATGTAACTTTGGGAAAGTTTATTATGACTTAAACAATGGGAATGTTATGAATATAAAGTAAAAATAATATATAATAATTCTACTTGCTCAGTATGTGTCTTTTGACTGGAAATGTGAAAGGTGGTAAAATAATTTATTAGAGTGATTTAAAAAATGTAAAATGATTAATGTCTCTGATGTTTTCATAAAACGTTAGGAAAACATAATCTTTTGGGCCATTCTAAAGGATCAGTCTAAAAAGGTTTTAAATGACAAAAGTAAGTGGCAAAAGGCTGCAAGATTAATGAAAAGTGATTTATAATGATTAATAGCTCTAATATTTTTAGAAAATTCAAGGAAAACACCATTTTAGAACCATTCTAAAGGAGTGCACTTGGCACTTTGATACTTTGTTGTGTAATTTCCCGCTGCTTACCTTAATACAAATGCATGCCATAACCCCTAGCCAGCAAACTGGATTGAAATGATGTCACCATATAGTCTACTTACAGTATAGTGGACAGCACTGTTGGTGCTGCTTCAGGAACAAAGTGTTTAACTGAAGTACATTTTCCTACAATCTGTAAATAAAATGTACTGTACTTGCAGATAGCATAAGAATATAGAGCGGCCAAAGATTCTGAGTTTCCCTGCCTCCAGTGGATTCTATTTGGTGCATGACTTAACACAATGTTAAGTTACACTTGCATAAAGCCATTAAAAATGAGCGGAATGTTTTTGCAAATACCTCCAGAAGGCAGCATAGATAAGAAGCAGGATGAGCAGAGCGGTGCAGGAGACCCCGCAGCCCACCATGAGGGGCACTGAGGGCATGCTGGTGGGACCCATTTCCTGAAGAGAGCCAGAAGCAAGAAAAAAGAAGACAAAAAAAAGAGTAGTTCATTGTCAGTAAAGAGTATCATCTCATAAACATACCTCCAGACTGCTTGTGTTTGGCTATTTGTGTCACTTGGCCTCTCTCCAGGGATGGGCTGCAGAAAGGAATGATGCTGCCGGTGCACTACACACCCTGCTGCCTCCCAAATGGGCTTGATGTTTGGCCCGTGTTTAAGTTCTCGATCACACAATTTACTCCCTTGGGTGACTTGCCCTCCCTTTCATCAAGATTTATCACACACACACACGTACACAATCACTGTGAAGGCTGTGTCTTAATGCAAATAAAGTGCCATGCATACATTCAACGGCCTGGGCGCGCGTGCCAAGTAACTGAAAGGCTGGATGCCCGTGAAATTCATTAGGGAAAAAAACTAGATCAGTGGGAGATGGAGTGAAAAGACTTGAAGCCAGGTAACACAAGAAACATAAACGTATTTAAAAAAAGAGACAAAGCTTTTCTGTGTTTTCCCTTAACCATCAAAGACAGTTTCTCAAGAGAGAATGGAATAGTCTAGAATATCAGTATGACTCACGTACAAACATATTTGAGGAGGAGGAGGGCAGGTGAAAAATCCTCCGCATATATACAGCATTAGGTGTCTGTTCCTGCAAATATTAACTCTAATAATAATCGTGTAGACATACCCTATATGGACCCTTCCACAGTACTGGCGTGCATTAAAATGTGTACATATTTTAATTTTAAGTATCTCGCACACTAATATTATCATATTTATTAAATGCAATAAGTAATTGGATAATTAGATAAGGATTCATCATATATACTCTTTATTCCAGTCTGAATGGCTTGAATTTGAGCACTACATTTTTGTCCACTCATGATGGCTGGTTTAAGTCTGCATATTCATTGAATACCAAATACAACGGGAATTAGTTAATGTATTCAATTTGCAAGCACAAATTGTCCCGCAGTTCTCTATTGTGTCAATTTGTCCAACGGCACATTCCAAATTGGTTAGGCAAAACGGGGGTGAGGCTATTATGCGTCCATTTTTGTTAGTACAAAGAAGTAAATACAAATTAGGACCACAGGCTACGGCGTCACGCAAATGTCCCTGCTATGGTATGAACTATTTGTCAGTAATTTTATTTGCTTACTGTATGTGTGTAAGGACAATAAAGAATAAAACAGCCACGCAAATTCGAAAGCATGAATGGTTTTGCTGAAATTGGCCGTGCTTCCCTGCTTCGACCGACCATGCGATGGAGAAGATAGCTATTTTCAGCCCTGGAAGTTTAACCTACTTATCTTCTCCCGCCTCCTGCCCACCCCACGCCACCATCAAATCCTTCTTTTTATCTCCTTCCTTCCTCAACCATGTCATTCTCACCTTTGCTGTCACAGCCAGCTATGACTTATTACTAGTTTCTACTCCACTCAGCTGTTTAATTCTATGTACCGTACGTGTGCAAATGCATCTGCAATGTTGGTGGGATAAGAAGATTGACATTTTTGCAAGACATACTGGGTTGAACACTCTACTGACATAGTGTGACACTTGTGTCGGATACAGTAGTTTACTGTGTTTAGTTGTCTTTCAAAACCCTTTTCAGTTATTTCAGTAGGAGAAAAACTAAAGCTGGGTGTTTGAAACTACTAAACATGCCAGGCTGCTCTGCCAATATTTATTCATTTTACATACGCATGCAAAGAGGCAATGCCAAACCTCATAAATAACAAGCATAACCCAGTTTAAGACGTCTAACGGAGGGTAAAGAAAGTGTGAGCACTGAGTGTCAGGAAGAAGCAATATATACAAACTATTAAACCAGCAAACATGCTTATTTTATTTATATGTAATGTTCAATTCAACTATTTTTTAATCATGTAGTTTTGACATTGTGGAGAACTAAACAGCTGTATATTCTAGTGAAATCATTTTCTAGTCTTAATGACTTTGAATTATTCATAGAAACATAATTTATAATACAATATTATGTACAATATTTAAGTTATAATAAGTTAGAACTTATTTATTTATGTTACACAGTTAATGTATTTAATATTAGATATTTATTTTACACGCAAATGCAAAGTGCACTGCCAAATATTATATTAATATAAATTGGAAGCATAAATCCATCTTAAGATATGTAAGTAGAGGGTAACCAGTTTGAATGCTGAGTATAAAGCATTTTTTACAATACAATCTAACACAAAACTAGCAAAAATGACTTGTTTATCTATTAAGATCGAGTCTTTTTTTTATATCAACATTTTTATTTGGGCAACCTGGAAATAAAACAGCCCGATTAGATAGTCAGAGAAATTCACAAATATTATTCAATTTTCTTTATGTTTGTGGGTTTACAAGAATGACACAAGACAAGATTTCAACTTTACTTTGAAGGAAAGTGCAATCAAAAATAGAATGAATATATGAAAATATATTGCAATCTACTAAAATAATTTCTACAACCTTACACTCATCTGCACTCTGTGTGTATGCTAGCAGCGCTGCCTCCACCCACCGAGACAAACAGGCTGTATGACAAAAAGGCTCAGTCCATTCATGCCGTTGTTCTATGGAACAAAAAAGGTACTGAAACCAATGCACAGAGTGAAACTTCTTCCTTCCGATTTGGAGGCGGGAGACGAGGAAAACAGCAAGGCCGGCAGAATAGTCAAGGTCATTTTCATTTATTGTGTTATTAATTCATTGCTAATTATCGTCCCAGGCCTAGTGCCCTAGAGAGCGTTTTCTGAACGGGAAATATTGCCATGTTTTTATCTCGTAAAAGTTTGTCACACCCCTTTTTTCTTAGTATTTATAAGTGGTATTATTATATAACATGATGTATTTGTGTTACAATCTAATTGTTCAATCACACAACTTCTAGGAAAAAATAAGAATATTAGTAAAACAAAACAAAAGATTCTGAACATGAAAATAATTCTGTGTCAACACAACTGCAGAGAGGGCCTTTCTAGCTGACACAAAAAATGTAGTACGGAGCGATCTAGTTCTCTTGATTAACTGGGGGCACAAAATGTTAAATTGACTTTTATGACGCGATAGCTCCCTCCAACTCCAAATCCCATCATCCCTATGAGGACTGTCGAGGCAATGAGTCCAGACACATCCGCGGAGTTTGCGTTCCCACTGCAGTCGTTTTGGGAATCAAGTTGGCTTGGGTTTATTGCATGGCGGCGTGACCTTAATCAATCAACTCTTCCGGGCTTCTGCTTCGGTGATAGAAGGTCTCGACAGACACACACACAGAATACACAAACTGGAATCTCAAAGGCTATAGAGAGTAAACAGGATTAACCGGCTGTCCCTCACGCTACTGTAAAGGCAGCAGTACTTCTCAATCCCTCCTGTCACATTCTCCTCCCTTCCTGCATTTTCTATTAAACAAGGAGGTTTATCTGCAGACCTCCACCCCTTTTGTCCTTGTAGCGCCGTGTCCTGAGCTTAGCTGCCTCGACTATAGCTCCGCTATGACAAACAACTCTATGACCGGATGTGTATGCAGCGTCTGAGCCATCCGGATCAGACCGGTAACATGTGTGGCGCCTAATTAATTCAGCCGATGCCTTTTCGTCTAAGAGAATCCAATCTCCACTGAAATAGAAAGCTTACTCTGGAGGACCCTACAGCAACAATGTGCACTCAGCGCCGGCCGTAGCCGCTCCTGACTGAGTGCCATCGACACAAAAGGTACTGACCCATACCTTCTGGCCCTAAGTACTAGATTTAATGGTGTGCTGGAGCTGATTGATGAATGACTAACGACTAACAGTCTCTTCACACAAATGTCACAAAAGTCTGTGTGCTTTCACAGCCGGTGTGCCCTTGTTCTATTAATGGACAACACCTGGTGGTATCAGGCGACACAAGACGAAACGATACAAAAGACTGGGTCTACGAGAACGAGACGAGACGAGACAAAGTTTTACCATTGAATAAATGGAAAAAAATGGAAATGGAAATGGGAAAAAAAGCTCCATGAAAAAATCGACTGACAAAAAGGTCCATTCATGCCGTTGTTCTGTGGAACAAACACACCAAGGTACTAAAACCAAAGCACAGTACAATGCACTTCCTGTCTGTTTGAAGAAAAACAGACACGCATGCACAAAGCAATATATTAAGGCTGACAAAAGTTCATTTTCATACATACAAACATTCATACCTATGGAAAATTTAGAGTCGCCAATTAACCTAACATGCGTGTTTTTGAAATGTGGGAGGAAACCAGAGTACCCGGAGAAAACCCACGCAAGCACGGGAAGAACATGCAAACTCCACACAAAGATGACCAACGGAGATTCGAAACGTGATCTCCTGACTGTGAGGCCAACATGCTACCCACTTGACCACCGTGCGGCCCGCTCATAAATTAATTATAACTTAATATTGGTAAACATGCTAAGTATCCTCAGCATGATAAAGGATCTGCTCCTATGAACATGACAGTAATACCTGAGCTCATTTATTCCTTGTGCTCTGTGTACTACTACTACTGTGTACTAATTTATGAGTTACACTCAAATTTGGCTTACAACTGAACTCGTTTGTAACCTGAGGAACATCTACATGGCCTTTACAGCTGGAAAGACTTTCCACAACATGTTGAAGAGGGAGGTCAGTCGTCACTGATGTTCAATAAAATGGAGGGCCTGACTAACACTGGTATTTCAAATGGGATTTAATGGGGTTGTGGTCAAGGGCCAGACTCGTTCATTCACACCAAACTCATTCAAGCATGCCTTTATAGAGCTTGCTCTGCACACTGGATATTACAGAAATATGGGCTTTCCTGAAACAGTTTCCCCGAAGTTGGACCCCTAGAATTATCCAAAACGTACTGGCAAAATGAAGAACTATGTGTCAGGGGTCTAGTCCAATCCACAAAGTTCAATATGAAAGTAACGTTGAACACAGTAAAGATGAGGTAGCTAAATAGATGTTCACATAAAAGGAAGCTCATTACCATGGCAACAAATCCACCCTCGCTCTTTCAGTTCATCCAGCTCCTTCTCCTCCCCTAGCTTTTTCTAAATACATCTTCAAAAGACATCTTTGTGCCTCTTCTGCTTGTTCATCTTCTAAACCCCAAAGTTCTCCATTCCTCAGCATCTCCTTTCCATCTGTGTGACACCTGCAGTTCCTCTCTATGGATCTGACTGTTGTTTTTCTGGCTCCACTTTAACCATCAACAGGGGGAAATGTTGGAAAACTGCCAAAGCAACAACCATTCCTCATACAAACCCACACAGGGAACATCTACACATTAGTCAACGCTAACGGCTGGCGAGAGAAGCAACAAAAAGTAAGGCTGAAAGTTAACATACGGGTTGATGGCAAAATGCACGCTGAAAATGTGAAATAGTGTATAGTAAAAGGTATGACAACATGCTGTGCTATACAACGGATTAACTGGTAAAAATGGGCACAGTGGGCGGTAGAGGAAGCACACAAGTATGCTGTCTAAGTCCATTAGCACGAGAGTGGGTCAATCCATAAGATCACGATATAGCCCGGAACCACTGAAAAAGCCTTTCTCACTCATGACAAACGCACGCCACAAGCCATGTGCTCTATTTATAAGAGGTAACAGTCGAAAACACACACTTTCCTTTCATCCATCACATGTACACAAACAAACACACCTTATGGGGATGAGGAAGTCGCACAAAATGAGGCCTGACTGCCGCAAAGCTGGGTCAAATCTGCATCTTGTGCTGCCTCATTATATAACCAATGCAACACTGTTTGGTTTGATGCTTAAAACTTAAAATACACCATTGATCCCAATCCCACGGTAATAGTGACAATAGCCTGGTACTGAGAACCTGCTGCAGTAATCCAACTAACAGCGACGCCATCTAAATTTATACCATGCAAACAGCTCACTGACCTGACCCCTGGTAGTAGTTGCCTAATTAGCCCCTCCAAGTCCCAAAGAGCACATCAGATTATGCAATGGTGACTCACCGGCTCTTTAGCTTGCTGCGCTAGCACAGCGTAGGTGGAGATCCTGCTGCACATGCATTTGGTTTGGACAGTGGTTGATGCGAGCGTTTGGCAGCCTTCGGTGCCCCAGTTTTCAGCGCCAGCTTCCCTGGAGGTGGGGAGAAATGGGAGGGGAGGTAGGTAAAGGGGACGGCATAAGAGACAAAAACAGGGATTGTGAGCATTACATGGCTGCAATAAAAGTCTCAAATTAGAGGAAGCGGACAAAGCGTCTCAGAGGATACACCGCTGTGAAGTTCAGCAAGTTCCTGCAGTGATCCCGTTTATTCTTAAGGTTTAATATGCACGATGCACATGGCCTTTTGGCAGCCATTGTCACTCATCTTGTTCCAGGTCGCTGTGTTTAGCAACCTAAAAGCCTCCTTCCTTTCTTCTTTTAATGCCTTTTTCTCTTGGAGGAATATCTCCAGATTTTGATGGCACTAATTTCTGGCGGCACTTATCCCTTATTAATTTTATTATTATTATCATTGTTAAGAAGTCCTTCTAGATGAAAGAACATGTGGTAATTGTTTGGTAATGCAGTAGAACAGTTGGGATGGCAAAACGAGAAGCAAGACGCTGACACATTTAATCCTAATCTTTTCCCTTACGGTGTTTATCAGGATTAGAATGTTCAATAGTGAGGTTAATACAATTGCTTTTCACTTTCACTTTCAGTGAGAGCAATGACAGTGAATGGATGGGGAAATGTAACCATTCATCTGGTGTACTGTACTACTGTAATACTCCAAAACATTAGACTTGCTTATTATCATCACTGCACAACTGCAACAAAAGCAACCTCTTTAAATACAGTAAGTAAGAGCTTTGATAAGCTTGATTTGATGCCTGAGTGGTATTGATTTTCTTCAGTGTTGCTTTTGAACATACACTCAATAGACTATCCATTGGGTACGCCTGCATAATCATGAGATCACCAGTGAGCTACTCGTTCAATAATACTATATGTTTATTATTGTAATTGCAGTTCATTCCAAACATTTATCCAACGTTATCTCTTCATCTCCGCTACACGTTGAGGGTAAAGCTTTTTTTCTGTATCACACAGTTCTCACTTCTGGAATGTGAAGATAAAACAATTTTGATTCTAGAGCCGAGACTACAAATATATATGGATGGCTTGTCTCCAGGTCTCTTTTGCTGCACAGAAAATGAAGCCAACAAATCCTGGATAGCCAGAAACAGTGTGTGTGTGTTTGTGTGTGTTGTGGTGACTGGTGATGACGCCGCTATATCGAGGTCCCGTCTCAAACAGTGGATACTGTCTGGTGGAATTTTCCTCAGCAGTAGGAGGAAAAAAACATTTCACTGGAAAGCAGAGAGTATTTTTTGAGAACAGGGTGTTTGTTAAAATTAAATAGCTCCTAAAACAAGACTTTACCAATATGGCATGTACAGTATTGGGAATGTGTTAACTATGAAGTAAAACAAGGACTTTTTTTATAAGTTATGCAAACATAACCTCAGTCATGCACATTTGCATGATGACGCTTTAAAGACGGGAAAATGTGCTGGGAATTCAGGCAAGGTTGTGCAAAAAAAAGTGTTTTAATAGGGGTAATTATGGATGTGTGATACTGACTTTTTAAAATAAAATGTATTCTTATTATTTATTGCCGATATTCGATAATTTTTCTATTATGCCGATACTGTTCTGTCGAATTGTGGGATTTCAAGGAAAACACATGACTGTACGTGTATTTAACAAAGAGTATCACGATTCTTACAACAATTATGATGCTAAAATCATCAAATCCCTGATACAAACATGGCAATTCTGAGGACTTGTTTAATGTCCATGTGATGTAACTATGACACAGTTTGGATGTTAAAGGTGGTTGCACAAAGAAAACTAACTGTTGAATTGAATAGACAAAAACCTTTGTAACAAGAGAAGACCGGAGAGACCACTGGTATGTAATGACTATTAATGGTTCCCAAGTTACAAGCTAATACGTTGCATGTATTGATGCTACGCCTCTTTGATTCAAAGGTTCCGTCGACCTAACCTGCGCTCCTGTAAATAGCTGAAGTGTGAAACAAAACTCAGAAAATCTACTGGAGTCGAGTTGAGATCAGCCTTTTTAAGTTCAGGCTGGTCTAAACCCTAAAGAACTTATCAGTCGATAACCACGGTGCAGTTGACAAACTGGACCAAGTCAAACTGCTGACCAACCTGAGGACTCTTCGAAATGGAAAGTCAAGCAACAGATCTTGTAGCACTTAGAAAGAAATATTATTTTGCCATTCACAAGGAAATGTAACGTAATTCTTGAGGGGGCTATGAAGATGACGGAGAAAGAGCTCCAAGAGAAACTCGTGATGCTCTCCAGAAGCTATTGAAAAGTGAGAGACACAGGTAAAGACTACAAAGGTGGGCTCTTCGAAATCGATGCCACTGATGAAGAGGCTGAAAAGAAAGAAAAGATGGCCATAGGGCTTACGAATCAAATGGAAAATGACGTGAGGCAAATAAGAGAAAAACTTGAAGAAACTGAGAAGCACATCCGAGCCTGTCTAGTGACAAATTATATGGGGCACAGCCTCATGCCTGTAATCAGAAAGGCTGAAGTGGAATGTGTGTTAGTCGAGCGACTATCCCCAGCTGATTTAAACCGTGATGACTACAAAGCACACTTGGACAACTTGGAAAAGCTGATAGATGAAGCAACAAAAGCTTTTTCAACGTGGCTATTGTGGCTACCACATAAGGAGAAAGGGGAAACTGAGGTAAGAATCTTCAAAAATGTTGATGCCAAAAGTCATCTGAACATTAGAATATCACAATTCCGCAAAATACAGGCTGACAAAAGGACTGGGAACGAAAGCTTAGTGCAACTGCCACCAACCCAGTCCATCAAGATTTAAGGCAACCTGCCTACCCATGTTTGATGGGTGCAATAGAGACTACTACAGATGGAAGAAGGATTGGACTTCACTGCAAAGCCAAGCAAACCCATACGGGTCAGATGAAGCCTTGAAAGTTCAGTTAATCGACAGTATAGACCAGAGGATAATAAAGGATCTTCGATTGACATCTTATAGTACTGCCAAAGATATATTCAGAGTCCTTGACAACAAGTATGGAAACAAACCCTCTCTCGCCGTTGAGATCCTGAGGGAGCTACAGGAACTACCTCCTATCAAAAGGAAACAACCCACGGCAAGTTATTGAACTCATTATAAGGGTGGATCGAAAAGCCAACTTCCTTGCCAAACAACTACAAAGCAGTGAAGGTGGCATTCCTGAGAACAGAAAAACAATTAAATAAGGAACCGCAATGGAAACAAGCATATAAAATGCAAGTCCATGAGATGATCGAAAGGGGAGTGGCTACAAAACTCAGCGTCCAGAGACTTTAAAAGCGTGGAGGGGCCCAGTATTGTATATCAGTCATCTAGTAGCCCCGAATCCTCACTCGGTGAGAACCCCTGTGCGGCTTATGTGGAACAGTAGTCAAAAGTTTGAAGGAATAAGTATGAACGATATCCTACTGAAAAGTTTGAAGGAATAAGTATGAACGATATCCTACTGAAAGGGCCTGACGTCCTTAACCAAATCAAAGGCGTTATTAAGGTTTAGGACAGGCGTACATGCAGCTTTGTAGACATAAAAAAAATGTACAACTCAGTGTGGCTGGAGGACCGAGAGTTGCACCTGCACAGTTTCCTCTGCAGAGACAACCAAGATGAAGACATTGGAGAGTATGCCATCACAAGGGTTAACATCGGCGACAAGACAGCTGGATGCATTGCTCAAGTGGCAATGCGAAAGCGCGAAATTGAGCATCTTCTCCCACATGGAAGAGGAGAGCAGAGTTCTGGAAGAGGACAGCTACTTCGATTACATACTTACATCTCACAATTGCCTTGAAAAACTCAAAACAAAATCACCCAGGGGGTTGAGGATATTGTGCAGGCTGGAGGGTTCTTTCTCAAGCCTTGGGTGCGGTCACGCCAAAGTGGAAGGAGAGAAGGGACCTCCAGACCAAAGCCAGATAAAACCTTCGTCCTCCCTAATCAGCTAAAGGATGATGATAACAAGGCTCTGGGTGTTGGGTATCTTGTATAAGAAGACCAACTGTTTGTATGGCAGCCAATCTTGCAAATGAAAGACCAATCGACGCAAGGATCCAGAGTCGAGAGGACTGCGTGGAGTACATCAGTCCTAACACCCTCCTACTTGGCCGATCTGGTCCTCGGGGAGACCCTGGTAGCTTCCTGTTTGAGGGATACCCATATAAAAGATTCAGTTTCATTCAAGCAGAAATGAACAAGTTCTGGAAAAAGTGGTGCCAACTTGATCATCAAATCCCTGATACAAACATGGCAATTGCGATGACTTGTTTAATGACCATGTGATGTAACTATGTGACAGTTTGCATGTTACTAGGCGGTTGCATAAAAAAAACTAACTGGTGAATTGAATAGACAAAATAGTCAAATATCTTAGTAACAAGAGAAGACCGGAGAGACCACTGGTATTTAATGACTTAATGCTTCCCAAGTTACAAGCTAATACGTTGCATGTATTGATGCTATGCCTCTTTGATTCAAAGGTTATCGACCTAACCTGCGCTCCTGTAAATAGCTGAAGTGTGAAAAGATCTACTGGAGTCGAGTTGAAAGAGTCCTCTACGATCGGCTCAGCCTTTTTAAGTTCAGGCTGGTCTAAACCCTGAAGAATTTATCCAACTTATCCAACTCTCAATTTCCGATTCCGATATCAACCGATACCAATATGTGTAACACCACATATTTCCTGTTGTAGAATGAACACATATCTGTTGTGAAGCTAATGGATACAGCATCAGCAATTAGCTACTTGACGTGGTTATAAACAACATTGTACAACCCGGGTAAGCAAATATCTAAGAAATATTTGCAAGGGCTGGTTATCCAGTGTAATACACGTTCGCCCTGAGAATTGGAAGTATTGAAAGAAGTCTTGGTTCCGCCTTGCATAACCAACGCTTTGCAGTCATTGCAAGTTTAATATCCAAAAGAGACACCAAAGACATGACGTTAGTCAGGTACAGAGCGAGCAAGCTTGTTACTCGACAAAGAGTCTACAAACACAAGCTGTTTTTGACAGCCCTGCTAAAAACACAGAGCAGGATCATGTTTGTAATGTTTGTGTGCGTATCGTAGCCAAAATCTCAACCCCCCAAAAAACAAAAACAGGCACACCATAGTTTTAATAGTTTTAAGGGGTAATTGTGTCAGGGTCAAGGTCTTTTTTAATGCAGACAGTGACAACCCAAGATACATAATCTGTAGGTAAGCATGAATTTTAATACTGTATGTACTGTGAATTTCTGCCGCATGAGCTGAAACTGGGCCACATAGCAATTTTCCAACATGATGAACCCACACACCCATCCATACCTTGCAATGTTTGTTGGCATTTTCTGTGCCAACAAGCACACATGTACTGATGCAAACTCTATGATTTGCAGACTGAATTTCAATTTTTATCGACTGTTGGGCTTTCTCTAATTAGGATGGAATAGATTTGTTTATAACCGTACACTTTGACCAAAAAAAAAAAAAAACCCGAACCACCAAAAAGTGGAGCAGACCCTGAGTGGTGTCGCTGCAAAGCATTCCACATGCATTGCTGCTGTGGGACCGCTGAAGTGCAATGAGGGATAAATGGATGATTTTTGTTTTATTTTTGCATTTAAATAGAGCTGTAGCCTGCTTATCTTATCATGGAAAACAGATCCCAGATGTACAAACAGGTGTGCAGCTGCTTGTAGATGGTTTTAAAGGTCACGGTTCTCAAATGTATATTGCACCAGTCACAACACGGAGCAAGTAAAATATGTAGTGTTGTGATAAACGACCCAGCTGTTGTTTGGTTGTGACTCTGACAATGAGCAACGTTTCATTAATTGGATGCGGCTTTTAAGCGGCTATCTTCCGTTACACACAGGGATTACACATGCAAGCATTTGTTCTTGTAAAATGTTTGAGCTTCACAATATAAAGTACTGGAGGCCAAATTTATGAATGGAAGTTTTATGAACATTTTATGAAGCGTACACATTCAATATGTTAGTATGTAGTAAGTCTAGTAGTAAGTCTTTTTAGTGCTGGCCACAGTCTGGAAAAATGGGTGATTATTTTCTCTCCTGATTAGGGAATAGCAACATTTAAACACAAGAAGTGCAAGAAGTAATAGCTTAGACAAGGGGTAAGATTAAACGAGATCTGTTTCTTCCAATGTTCCCAGGAAAAAAAAATAACAATAGACATAGAAAAAAAAAAAAATTAAAAAAAAATAATACATAAAATTTAAAAAAAAAAAAATGTAAAATGTTTAAAAAAAACACAAAATAAAGAAAAATATTAAAATAAAAAAAAAAAAAAAAAAAATAAAAAAACAAAAAAAAAAAAAAAAAAAATTTAAAGTAATAATAAAAAAACCAAAAAAAATTTAAAATTAAATTAATACAAAAAAAAAAATTAAACAAATAAATAAAAAACATTAATAGAAAGATAATAATTGATTAATAAATAAATAAAAAAAAAAGAAAGAAAATAAAAAAAAAAAGAAAAAATAAATAAAAATAATTAAAAAAAAAAATAAATATGTAAAATATAAAAAAAATAAAAAATAAAAAAAAATGATCTTTTTTGCAGTATATTAAGCGAGTGAAGTGTACTGTTGTAGTTATTTCCCCATGTATTCACACAATAAGTTAGATATGGTAACACCAGAGAAGTAAGTACTTTTGTAAGTAAACAGTGTAGTGCATCTGGCGGGCGGCATTCAAATGCCTGGCGTGCCGAATGTGGCCCCCGGGCTGTAGTTTCCTCCAGTGTAGTGTACTTACCATACAAGTTTGGATTAGTAACATACAGCTCTGTCAGGAAAGATTTCATTCTCATGGAGAACACGAGCATCACTGTATGGAAATGTGACAATCCGGTTGTTGAAATATTTAATCTGATAAGTGAAAACCTTTCACCTGCTTTGCTGTGCTAAATAAAACATCAGCGTGGCCACACCAAAGCCACTGTGCTTTCTCCTCGGGGGCCCATAAATGTCTGCTCAAAAGGTCATGGCTATCCATCCAACTGTTGGCTTGATATTTTTCAGGCTAAAGTTGCTGAAGGACCAACAGACAAACTCGGTGACAGACAGCACCCTGACTGTACCGCTTCACCAAAAACACATCACAGCACTTGTGGAATGGATGCTTCAACAATTGGCTGGAGGTCACTGTCACTTACAATAGTGTTTGTTACGAGAAAACTGTAAAGCAATCTGAACTAATGAAAAAAAAAACAATATTGACCTTTTGTGTCAACAGAGAATAAATTGGCGCAGACTCTTGAATGAAAGGCCAGCAATGTGAAAGCCAATTGCACCCTATTAAGAAAAGGAAAAGGTTAAGCATGCTTTGAATTCTCAAAATTGATGTCATAGATGAAAGGATTCCATCTGGATGAAGGTAAATCTGGGGAGAAAGCAAGGCTTTGCTTTGCTTGTAAACGCCAGTAAGGATGTTGCCAAGGGGTAACTTTCTATACACTCCAGACCCATATTTTACACTTTTTTTTGTTTGTCACACTACAGTCAGCTGATATCATAATTATCATTATCTAATACATTTTTCCAAATGTATTAATACATTTACCATGTCCCTGTCAATTTATAGTCCTGTATTCATTTATATATTTATTACTTTACATATATAATCCATTTTTCCAAAGTTGACAGACGGATCGGCGGAGTGTTTGCAGTAATGCGGTCACTATACCGGACCGTCATGGTGAAGAGAAAACTGAGCCGGAAGGCAAAGCTTTTAATTGACTGATGTTCCTACCCTCATCTATGGTCATGAGCTTCGGGTCATGACAGAAAGAACGAGATACAAGCAGCTGAAGTGAGTTTCCTCCGTAGGGTGGCTGGACTCACCCTAAAAGATAGGGTGAGGACCTCGGCCATCCGGGAGGAACTTAGAGTAGAGCCGCTGGTCCTTCACATTGGGAGGAGCCAGTTGAGGTGGCTTGAGCATGTAGTCCGGAGAAGGCCCCGGGGCAGACCCAGGACACGCTGGCGGGATTATGTCCACAGCTGGCCTGGGAATACCTTGGGGTCCTCCCGGTGAAAATGGAAGGGGTAGCTGGAGACCAAGAAGTCTGGACGTTCCTACTAAGACTGCTGCCCCCACGGCCCGGACACGGAAAAGCAGAAGAAAATGAATGGATGGATGAATTATTTCATTTTCTGTGCCAGTTATCCTCACTAGGTCGGAAAATGAATGAAATAACCCATCCATTCATCCAGACTATTCCAGCTGACTTTGGGCAAGAGGCGAGGTACACCCTGTATTGGTCACCAGCCAATCGCAGGGCACAAATAGACAAACAACCGTTCACACTCACATTTATAACTATGGTAAATTTTGGTGCTGCATGCTGACCTATGGTTAGGATGTTGGCCACACAAAACATCTGGACCATCTGGGTTCGTATCTCCATTTAGGTATCTCTGTATACAGTATATATATAATCTATCATTCCTTGTAATTATTTTACTTAGCCTTTTGCCCTGTTTTTTTAAGGTTTTTCAAATGTATTTTAAAAATTAAGAGCAATATACTGTATTGACGAAAGAACCCAAAATGAAGGTACACAGAGTTGTTACAGCAGTTGCCACGCTCTTCTAGAAAGGGAAAAGTTTGTCCAGTAAAAAATGTTTGAAGTTAAGATTGATGCTTGTGCGAGTTGAGTTTGCATGAGAAATAAAAATGTATTTATTGTGTATCTCCCAGTCATTTTCCATTATATACACGTGTTGCACAACTCTGATTGTGCTATGTGAGTGTTTGTCAAGGAGGGTAAGTGTGTGTGTGTCCTGATGGCGCCTATGAGAACTTATTAGACTGATAATGCACTGAGCTCCCTCCTAGACTAAATGTAATAATAGTAAGAATATCTTAGTTAATCTAACTGTTGCTACACATGCTCCATCCCTTTCCCTCTCTACTACAACATTAAATGCAGGAAGTGAACACATCATCAGAAATTGCTGAGACATGAACAAGCATTAATTGAGGTGAAAATGTCTGAAAAGAATAAAACCGTTACCCTCGCTGTATGTTCAAGAAACAGATTACCATCTAACAATTAAAACAGCATCATTTAAGATGCTGCCAAAAAAAGGTCAAAATTTATTTATAAAATTCAATACAAGCCCTCCATTTTACATTGCAAGACCCACGTAGATATTTGAACACCAGACTGGATGGCGGAACAAAAGCCTTTTTATTTTAGTCACTGAATCACCACACCACAATCCCTAACACGGGCTACTGTCGCAGCCATAACCCACGCCGAACTAAAAACCTTGCTGTCCTCTCTACCTGTTCCTCTCTCTCTCTCCCCTTCTTCATGTCTGTCCTCCTCTTTCGTCCCCCCAGCCCTGGAACACATATTTAATGGTAACACATACAGTACACAACCACAACATATAACAACCTAAGGGTCATTACACTGCTCCCATAACACTAAGTTCCTCGTCCTCGATGGAACAACAAAGTCTCTGTGACGGGGAGGCAATCTGCGCAGTCTTCGTGGCCTAGTGGGGGTCCCCGGGGATGACAGAACAAATTGAGTTTGCAAGTGTCAGAAGGGGGCAACAGGTCCTGCTGTAAACCACTATCTTCTGGTGGAGGCGCAGATGGAGGAGAGGTACATGGAAGGGTTCTGATACGCTCCTTCAAGAAGGGTGGACGCACGTGCCCCCGGTATCAAGCCAACCTGTCCCTGTGCAGTACTACTTTTCTGCCCCTGGGTGGCAGCTGAATCCGGTAGACCACCTTGCCCACCCTCTCTAGCACTATGCAGAGTCCTACCCAGCTTGGGACACCATCCTTTTTTCCTCTTTGGGCTATAGACCCACACCAGCTCTCCAGGTTGGAAGTGCCTTCCTCTTGTGGTGACGTCATAGTTACGCTTCTGATGCATTCCGACATTTGCCAGCTGATCTCGGGCAAAGGTGCGTGCGGTCTCCATCTTGTCCTGCAGCTTCTTTGCATATTCCAGGCCAGGTGGAGCGGCAGGAGCATCATGCGGCCTGCCGAAGGCCATCTCTGCAGGTGTCCGCAGCTCTCTCCCCAACATTAACAGAGCAGGCGTGCACCGTGTGTGTGTGGAGTTCTGCACAGCTGACCTACAGGGCATGAGGACTGTCCCAGTCCCGCTGGTGTTCAGCAGTCAAGATACTGTAGATAGTTGTTGTTGGTTGAACCTCTCTACCAGGCCATCCCTCTGTAGGTGGAGAGGGGTTGTGCGGGTCTTCTGCATGCTTAGGTGATCACACAGGGCCGCCCAACACCCTGGACTCAAAATTGCGGCCCTGATCACTGTGCAGGATGGTGGCCATTCCAAACCTTCTAAACATCCCTTCCACTAAGGCGTCTGCCACAATCTCAGCCTTTTGATCGGGCACAGCATATACTTCTGGCAATTTGGTGAAATAATCCATGGCCACCAATACATACCTGTTACCCTTCTCGGTGCAGGAAAAGGGCCCCATGACATCTACAGCCTCTCTCTCTATCAAGGCCCCTACTGGTTACTGCTGAAGTGGTGCGTGCGACTGGTCCAACGGGCCCTTGTGGGTGGAGCAAGCATCGCAGCTGCGGCAGAAGTTGTTTACATCTCTGCGATGCTGTCCCCAGTTGTATCTCTGCCTCAGACGGCGAAGGGCTTTGGAGATGCCGAAATGGCCAGAGCCAGCACCCACATGACAGGCTTCCATCACTGCTGTCCTCAAGGACTTGGGCACCACAATCTGCCACCTGTCTCTCGCCATGCTTGCTGCAAAACACTTTCTTTCAGGCAAAGTTTGTCAAACTTGGCCCATAGTCTTTTTGTGACGATAGAGAGCCCAGTGACCTCACCCCAGGCTGGTCTCTGCTCCTGCTCCAGCCATTGTAGCACTGGTACTAGCTCCATAGCTTGCTCTTGTTGTGCCCTCCACTCCATCGTGTCCACGGCCTAGAGTGCTCTGCAGGGGAATTGCATTGCATCGTCCAACTGTGTGAGCTCATTTTCCCGCTCTTCTCTCCTCTCACAAAAACGACAGCCCAATGCAGCGCATGGACGGTGGGAGAGTGCATCTGCATTGCTGTGGCGCGCACCAGCTCTGTGCTCCACAGTGAAATTGAAAGACTGGAGCTCCTCCAGCCTTCGTGCTATCTGGCCCTCTGGCTTTTTGAACGACATCAGCCACTGTAGTGCAGTGTGGTCTGTATGGATAATGAATGGCGTGCCACACAAGTAGTACCTTTAGTGTCTTGCAGGGAGTTGACCACTGCCAGTTCTCGCGATGTAACGCAATAGTGCTGTTCACTCAGTACACAACCACACTCTCTCCTTCCGACACTTTCTGCGACAGCGCAGCTCCCAGCCCAACGTTGCCGGCATCTGTGTCCAGTATCAAGGGGAGGGCGGGGTCAGGTGGGGCAAGGACTGGAGATTTGGTCAAAGCTCTCCTGAGGGTGTCAAATGCCTGTTGACATGCCATCGACCAGCTGAAGTTGCAGTTTTCCCGTAACAGGTTGAAGAAGTGTGCGGCGATTGAGGAATATCCCCTCAAAAACCTCCTGTAATAGGAAGCCAAGCCAAGGAAACTTTTAAGCTGCGTTTGGTCTGTAGGGGAGGGCCAGCTTTTAATAGAATTAATCTTTTCGTCCAGCGTGCTGATGCCCTCATGTCTCAGTTTGTGGCCCAAAAACTCCACTTCCCTCCATAACCCACGCCGAACTAAAAACCTTGCCGTCGTCATTACCTGTTCGCATCTCTCTCCCCTTCTTTCTGTCCGTCCTCCTCTTTCTTCCCCCCAACCCCGGAACACATCTTTAATGGTAACACATACACAACCACAACACATAACACCCTAAGGGTTATTACAAAATTTTGCTGATCCTGGGTAATGTGTGTGTGTCAAATAAATGCCTCACATCTCCTGAATGGTGAGATGGTCAGATCAATAAATTTTTTTTTGGAGGACAAACAAGTGATTCAAATTATGGCGCGTTGGCAGAGTTTGGGTTAAAGAGACTTAAGTGGGTACAGATAATCAAATCACCTAAACACATCACTAAACATCTTTTGCTCTGCTAATAACTGGGACTTTCCACTGAATTTTGTGGACATTTTCTGCATTTTTATTCCCAACAATGTCAATTATGTTATTTCAAATGCCCCATCTTAATCATATAATTAATCCAGATATGTATCTAAGGAATATAACATACTGTAGGTGCAGGCTTATGTGGGACAACATTCAATTGGCAGAAAGCTTAATGGCTTACAATGGCTTTTTCATCATCTAGACTTATTTTGCAGTTTTTCCAATATCCAGTATACTGTACTTACATACGCAAAATGACCGGAATGGATAAAATCCAGACAGTACAACCCAGACAGCATGCGAGCCAGAATGCACTCTTCCCTCGAGGGCCGTATACTTGCCTTTGTCCCTCACACACTGGTACCAATCTTCATATGACACAAATCCATTGCACTTACTCTGCCCCTTCCTAGCATCAATTATAAAGGACTGACCAGCACATTTTTACGCTACAACGCAGGCACCTTTTGTCTCTGTGTGTGAACATCCATATATGTATCTGACCCACATACTGACTTTGTATATATTTTTTTTCTATTCTCTCTCACTGTGTCTGATGGAGTTGAGAAGCAGAAAAACATGAGATTATATGAAGCTTGGTGGAATGTTTATGTACAGAGACACACAGTTTGTGTTTGTAAATGTAATCTCCGTAGCAGAAAATTGGCAGTAAACTATTTACTGCTCCAACTCAAAGTACAAAATGATGGCAAAAAGCAAACGTATGGATGCAAGAGTGTCAAAAGTGTGGTTTGTGGCTGCTTTTTTTTGTGTGGCTTGCAACACATTCTAAAAATAAAATTTAACAAGTCAAAAAAAACTAATTTTATGAGAATAAAGTCAAAATATTAAGGCAAAAATTTAATATTTTAACAAAGAAAAAAATGCAAATTAGTTAGTTATTCCTTATTACTTAGTTTACAGAATAAACTAATATTTTTGTAGCATAGAGCTAAAGTATCAAAGAAAAAATACTTTTTAAACTATTCAAAAGTTGTAATTTTTGAAAAATGTGATGGGGAAAAAGTTCTACTATTACAGAATAAAGTTCTCTCACTCACAGTGAGGGAAGGTTGGAGCGTGAGATCGACAGACGGATCGGTCTGCACCCTCCGATGCAGTTCAGTTTTACTCCCGCCAGAAATAGAAAATTCCTGCTTTCCCCGTGCTTCGGTTGTGCCACGTGTGCTTTGGCACTGACCTCCACCGCCCATGAGCTAATTTCTAAAGCTTCTTTTTAGGGATTATCTTTCTTCCTGCCGTGCAAGCCACAGCATGAACCAGAAAGCAGAGATATACAGGTTGTCTACGTCAATAAATGGTTTGACACTTTAGTAACACGAGAGGCAATATGGCCTGAAGGAGAGCGGCTCAAGGAAAATAAATGCTCTGTCCTCTTTGTGAGGGAGAAAGGAAACATGTAACAACACAAAAGTCATTTGAAAACATAAACTTTCCACCGAGATGAGTCTTTATGAAACTTTTTGAAAACTGTTGTTTTCATTAGATAAGTCAAGGTCAGAGATACAGTATACAACACAGAGAGTACAGTGGCCTACATCCAGTGGCACAAGATTAGAGAGGATAATATATGGCCAAACAAGATAAGCATAAGGCACATCCTGGGCTTTGGTTGCATGCATTTATATATTCATTAGGACAAACACAAAGGTGGGCGAGTTACTTACCCTCACAAAGTCCACAAGTGAAGAATATATGATCCACTTTTCTCAATCTAAGTAAAAATCCAAACACTAATGCCTTCTGTCAAAAACATGTTGATGCAAGACACTCCATTATACTGACACATTATTATATGATCAATACTGAGTCCAAAAAACGCTACTGCGGGACTTAACCCCGCTTTACATAAGTGTGTCATCCATATTAAAAAGTAAAAGCTTTCCATATCCATGCAGGGCACCTGCAGAAGGAAGTCGTGGCATCAGACTTGCAAATATGCTACTTAGAACTGATCCCACCAAAGCTGCAACTAACGAATCGAGGTCTGATATTCGGACCTCAACAACAAGGGCGTGAGAAATCGAAGCTACCACACAAACACGTGCCGCAAAAGGACCGTTTTGATAGCCGGGGGAATGAGCCAGTGCACATCTAAGAAGCCCCGCGGAGGCAGAGCCCACGTTAAGCCCTACTGGTCGTCTCCCTCTTGATGCGCTGATTCGCTGTTTGACACAGTTCTGATCCCTTCTGCTCAGTCAGATGGGAAAGTGGAGCAATCCTCATCAGCCCGTCCACCCCTCCTTCTGGCTGCTACAATGCTGAGTGCACTGTGTTTGTTTCGCCGTAAAACTTGGACATAAAACAAAGAAGTTCGCATGCATGTCCAGCAGATAAAGCAGTGGAATGTAATAATCTAAATAAAAAAATACCGTGAACCCAAATGTTGGATGGGACCCTTGCTTGTCATATGAAGAATAGCCTCTCGGTGACATCAGCTTTGGTGTTTCCCTTTTTTTGACCATGTGAGGTTAGCACAAAAACAGTTCGTGCTGCATTTAATACCACAATCTTCAGGAAAATGACACAAAACAACCAATAAAGGAAGCCATAGAGCAACATAAGGGAACTGTGTATAATACTGTACTGCAGTAATTCCTTGTTTGTGTTGGTTAATTGGTTCTAGACCCTACTGTGATAAGTGAACATACGCAAAGTAGGATTTCTTATTTATAAATAAACTATTCTCATAGTTATAGCAAAGAAAACCTGTTCACCACCTTCTAAATACGTTATTTTACATTATTACATCCCTCTAGACAGGAAGAAACACTCCATTGTCATCACGTCATTTATATATATCAAAATAAATATAAAAAAAGATATATGACCCACTATATTAGATATAATAAGGGAAAATATGCCATAATGTGCTTGTGTGTAGTGATGTAAATGTGTTCGGGAATTAAGTGACATTAGGGTGTCAGAGTTGAGTTTTAGGTTTGGATTACAACTGCAACAGTAGCATATGTTAGGGATTATTGTGCCTGTTGTGAGATAATTCAAACCTGCAACAAAAGTCTGTCGTTCCAGCAATCGAGTCTGGTGCTTGTGTGTCTCACCGAACATTACAGTAAGATTACTGGCACCTAGGGACCAGTGTAGAATACTAAACAATGTCTTTGAATGCCTCTTCTGATTGCCTAATATTTTTATTTTTAGTTTTTTTTAGTTCATTCATTTTTTTGCTTGAAAATCCCTAATTTATGCAAAAGAAAAAGAAATGTATTTACTTTTGAAAAAACATGGTAAGTGAAGCAGTGAAATTCGAAGCGCATAGTGGCACGGGACTAATATATATATATAGTGCGGAAAAATTGAAAGGAACACTTTAAAAATACATCAAATCTAAACGGGGGAAAAATGATCTTGAATATCTTTCCTGATAATAAGTAGGTGATGTATAAGTAACCTGGCGGCGCCGGATGGACCTAAACATAATGTCCCAGTAGTGTTCTACTGGGTTTAGGTCAAGTGAATGTGGGGGCCAGTCAATGGTATCAATTCCTTCATCCTCCAGGAACTGCCTGCATACTCTAGCCACATGAGGTCGGGCATTGTCGTGGACCAGGAAGAACCCAGGTCCCACTGCACCAGCGTAGGTTCTAACAATGGGTCCAAGAGTTTAATTCTGATAGTCAGGGTGCCATTATCTAACCTGTAGAGGTCTGTGTGTCCTTCCAGGGATTTGCCTCCCCAGACCATCACTGAGCCACCACCAAACCGGTCATGCTGAATGATGTTGCAGGCAGCATAACATTCTCCACACCATCTCCAGACCTTTTCACGTCTGTTGTGTGAGCTCAGGCTGAACTTGCGCTGATTAGTGAAGAGCACCGGACGCCAGTGGCGTAGTTGCCAATTCTGATGGTCTATGGCAAATGCCTATTAAGCTCTACGGACGTCGGGCCCTCAGGCCACCCTCATTGAGCCTGTTTCTGATTGTTTGGTCAGAAACATTCACAGAAGCGACCTGCTGGAGGTAATTTTGTAGGGCTCTGGCATTGCTCATCCTGTTCCTCCTTGCACAAAGGAGCAGATACAGATCCTGCTGAGGGTTTAAGGACCTTCTACGGCCGTGTCCAGCTTTCCCGGAGTAACTACCTGTCTCCTGGAATCTCCTCCATGCTCTTGAGACTGTGCTGGGAGACACAGCAAACCTTCTTGCAACGGTACGTATTGATGTGCCATTCTGAAGGAGTTGGACTTCTTGTGCAACCTCTGTAGCGTCCAGGTACTGCACCATGCTATCAACAGAGATGTTGATCCAAGCCAAATGAAAAACTACAGCAGTAGAAAGTCAGTCAGTAAAAAAATCAGGCAAAAAAGATGAGGAGTCGGTGGCCTCAACCTGAAAAACCATTCCTGTTTTGGGGTCTGTCTCATTGTTGCCCCTCTGATGCACCTGTTGTTGATTTCATTAACATCAAAGCAGCTAAGACTGATTAACTACCCCCTAGGCATTTCTTTCTATGTTGCTATGTGAAATCAACATGGGTAGGAAGGAAGTTCTGGTAATATGGCAAATACTATTAAGCATTACATGTTATCGGAAATGCTCCTGTTACTACATGGTTACGGCATGGACTTACTGTAAACCCTTGTTTTAATAGCAAGCTTTCTAGGCAGGATGGGTGTGTCCCTTTAAGTGTAATAATTACCTGCCTTTTTTAAAAATGTGTTTTTATATCTTTAGAACGCACATTTCTTACATAAGGACTGCGGATGATGGGCAAAATTCCAAAATAAGTGCAGTTTTCCTTTAAGAGCAAAGCATGTCTGCAGGGTGCCACGGCACACTGGAGATGTTGGTGCTACACATATTAGGTTGTTATTTCTCCATGGCATTGATGGACGGCAGCGTTTGCTCCCCGGGTCTTTAACTGCTGATCCCAGATCAAGCCGAAAAGCACTGGGGGATTAGAAATAGGATTGCGTGACCCCCGTCCAACCCTCACGTGCCAAATGTCATCTATTCATCTGTGGTGTACATGACATTATCTCTAACTAATGGCTCCTGTTTTTAAGCAATGCGAGCGCTCACTATTGCCATTTGAGCTCTGTATTTGGTTTGAGAGCATGGTGCATGGACACTGGCTGGAAATGGAATGAGGAATGTATAATGGAATGTGGAATGATCCGTAAATGCATTTATAAGATGAGTAACAACATCTGTAATTCTTGGGAAGTAGGAATGTAAATGTGGCCATGACTACTGTTGGGAATTAAGAATCAAACATTCTTACTTTGGGGTATAACAGCTCAGAGTTCAGTTTACACAGTTCAAGTTTACACATAAGACTGCTTAGTCTGATCTGCGCCTTTGAAAAGAAGTGAGCAAAGGTTGGGATTGCGGAAAACTGGGGAGAAACGGGAAGGATCGTGAGCACAATGACTTGAGCAGATGGCGTCGGCATATGGGCACGTTTGGGGGAAAATAAATAAATAAACACTCACATAAATAACAATTTGAACTATGAATACTGGAGAGTCATTTGCAAACTAGAAATTAACACCAAACTACTGATTAATGGTCCTACTTGTTCTCACAAGCAACGGAATCCAAGTTAAGTAGCATGCAAATATGTATATTATGTTCATAACAACACCGTTAAGCAATAACGCGGATATTTGCAGCCACTTGCAGTACTGCTTGTACAAAATACTGTGCATCCAAACTGTCATGATGACAGACTTCTGCCCTCTGCTGTAATTGCTATTTTGTTTAGCTTCTATATGTTGCTGTTGCATTCACTGACTACATCGTGTCTGCCACTAGCTCACCCTTTAACGCTAAGCGGTATCATAAATTGCTGGTACAACATGTTCTCAGCACACTTGTTAGTTTGCTGCTGCCCTGTTCCAGTTAACATTGACAACAATACGGTAATGTATGCATTAAAACAGTTGTTCAGGTTCCTGTTCCTGCATTTGACGTGCCTCGGAGTAAATTTGCTAAATCAGGTTTACAAAAAAAATGGCAACAATGTATTTTACAGAGTATTTTCAAATTGCAATAAGGGATCCTCACACATTTGCTATTCAGCATTCATGGCCCGGTAAATCTAGGCAGAAATATTTTTTTTCCTCTAAAAATAGGCCGTTTTCCCGCAGAACATCCATCTTATTCACTCTAAGTCAGTAATAATTTATAAATACATTATAATAAAGGTAAGATACACATTATATATGTACCACCGTTAAAACAACAACATTTGTACATGTTTATGTCTTTATGCTTCAATGATAATGTTTTTGTCATCAAGCGTTGAGATTTCACACTTTGTTGGTCAGTTCCTAAATGCACCACTGCAAGACACAAAAGTGAAACTTACATATAGGGTTGGGAGAGTTGATCACTCTTCTGATATATATTAATATTTTGTTATCAAAAAACTATCTTAGCTCAGTGGTGTGCAAAGTGCAAATCAATGAAGCTGTGTGTGTTGCAAATAATTTGTGTAGTCATCTCTAAACATGGTTAACGTGTGCACGCGTGAGTGTGTGAGTGTGTGTGTACACTGCTTTCTGCAAACATATTCCCTCAGTCCATGCAAACACATTTAGATGCTCACCACACAGCTTCTTGTTTGAGCGTGTTCGCTTGATGGACATCGCTGCCACCTTTCCACTTTATATTCTGTCTGTCTCTGTTCTCATAATGTTTGCAAATGTAATTTGACTGCGACTGCAATCCGAAGGCAAGGTCCCGATCATATCTGATCCTCTACCTGCCCATTGTGCTTTCGGTCAGTAGAGTAGTTACAGGAAAACAACAAATATGGTCTCAAGGGAAGTGGAGCTTATCACAATGTTTGTCGTCTGCCAGCATGACAAATTAAAACCCAACAAAATCCGTCAAAGATTTAGAGGGAAAGAAGTACGTGCACCACTTTTGACAGAAACAAATGCCTTTTCACTTACATCAAAATGAACTGTCTTGATCAAGCCTTCATGCAGTAATGGGAGAGCATGGAAAAACACCCCTTTGACTACAATGTAAATGCCACACTGTAGAATTGGTGATCTGATTAACATCTCCTGCTGCTACCCGTGTCAAAAATGGACAGCGAGGCGTCTAACAAGCGGGAGACATTTGATCAAATATTGAAAAGGTCAAAGCTGACTGAAGCGCAGGAGGTAACGCATCCAGATTATGAATATTTCAAGCAACCATATTTGTGGCCTAAACCAAACAACACATCATGCTTTAATGGGTTGGGTTAGATTCCGTGCGACTCCACACATCCGTTTAAACTCATTCCCTAGATATTGCGACGGAAATGCATTTTTTTTTATAGGCATGGCTAGTGAATGTAGGGCATTCACATAAATGACCTGGAACGTAGGGGGCCATCAACATACAAGGCACGTCAGATTTTTTTTCTTTAATTGAATTTTAAAATGGATTAAAAGCAATACTAGCAAAATTGATTACGCTGGCTTCCATTGCTTAGTGCAGTAGACGGACCAGTATGCTAAGCAATGACTGACCTACTGTGATGAAAAGGGAAATAATCAAACAAGGGCGAGTGATGGCACAACGCTGACTCAAGTGAAAGCCATCATCCACAAAAGAAAGACAAAATTCCAGTCAAATACAGTATGTTGCAAGTAAATTAACCATCGCAGTATTATTCATTCATTCATTCATTTTCTATACCGCTTATCCTCATTAGGGTCGCGGGACATCGCAGTATCCACAAATGAAACATTGGCCCACAAAGGCAATCTGAGCAAAAGCTACTTTTGAACCCTTCACAGAGAGATGGTGTTTGCTCTCCCTGGCTCATTTAATTAACACTAACAGGAAACGCACAGAACATCATTAGACCAGTCTCAGTTCATTAATAAAATGAATCCGACTGGACACCGGCATAAAAAAAAACAGGATATGCATTGATTTAGCGCTGCGTCACACTCACAGTCAGCGAGCGTTAAAAATCATTGGGAATAACTCACAAGTTGCTGTAGTCCCACACGACACACTGAGGGTCGGATGTACCCTGCAAGACAAGGAGGAGGGGCATTGGGGAGGAGAGGATAATCTGTTAGTGCCATAGCAGAGGATGGAGCTTGTTGCCTGAGGAGAAAGCGTGATGCTGTGTGGATGACAGAGAGAAGCAAACACACAATAAAACAGAAGGACTTGCAAAGACAATGGGAGGGCATCATGAAGAAAACAGTTACACTAGGGGGGGGGGCATTTTAATGGTAATGGTTTTTCTTACATGCTTAACAAATCGAAGTACATAACGCATTTATCATTCGTGTGTTCACTTCCTGTGTTTTACATGTACCCAGTTATTCATTTCGTATAGGGAAAAAAAGGATTAGGAATGTGTAGTAGGAAATGTAATAGATATTGTAGACAGCCTAATCGAAAGAACAAATAGAGTAGATGCAAGACCACCGGGGAAGCAAAAAAACACAAGGTGGCTTGCTACCCCAACTGCTATTTTGATGCTCAAGTTCCAAAATTTGCAATAAAAGTGACTGTTGGAATTATTTGTTTTTATTCTGCTCCAGAGCCCCCCCCTTTTCTCTTCAATTGCCATTGTTCAACCGCAACGTAATACAGATTTAAGCCCTTAATATGCCGCACACATTTACTAAATCCATTTAAAGTAGAAAACAAATAGGGACTCTTCACTAATGAATGGTAATGTAAGGTGACCAATGAACAGATGGAATCGGAGACATGGTGTAGCCAATCACTTCGTATCAAGGACTGCCGAACAAAGTGCAAAATCTCAATCATAAAAAAACATTAGCAGGGACGCATAAAGACATACGTGTACAAATTGTGGGATTTCTAACAGTGGTACATGTATGCTGTACATTTCTATCTGTATTATCACACATTTATATATAGTGTATATCACCATTTTTTATATCTGGAAAATTGTTTTAAAAATCCTCAAAATTGTGGTGTGTGTGTTTCCAAATAACAAATAAAGCAGTAAAAAATAACAGCAAAATTGTACAGCAATACAAATATATACAGGATATACAAAAAGGATATAAAATAACTAATACCAATCATTAAAAAAAAAAACAAGTACAGGAGTAAAATCTGGTAAAAAAAACATTGTAATGAATAGTTGAATATACAATGAATATATATGAATAATTATTTAATTTACTATTTAATTTGAAATACACAGAGATAAATGATATCATACACTCTGGTTCTCAGCATTCTTCTTCATAAACATATTCCTGTATGTAGTGTACGTGTAAAAATGAAGGATGATGAAGCCAAAGTGTCATTTACTTTATCATGAAAGACTGTGGTGCAGGGTTGCCATGGCAATGACAGTGACGTCCATCAAAATGACCCTAACGCCCCAACTATTTGCTGCTAAAAACCCATTACACACATTAGAAAATGTGACCATGAACCCACATTCAGGGCACAATAATTGCTAAGTCCAACAAACCATTAGCAGAGGTGGATGGATATTCGAGAAACCCCTCAAGAAGACCAGCCCATGAGCCCTTACACATCACAGGATCAATATCTTTACCCAACTGGTTGCACAGGTGATCAAGGGATCTCTAAATGATTATTTTCAAAAATTGTCCTTTAGCCCCTCCAACTTGTATACGGTTTATTTAATCATAGTTGAACCGCGTGGGCGCTCACTTGAGTCAAGAGAACAAGGATGAGTCATTCTAGTCTTTTCTTCTAACACAGCGTAAGACAGAGACTCAAACGCCCCACTGCAGGGATGCGGAGGAAATTGCTCTTGAAGTGCTGTACATTGAGTACAACTTAGTTGATCATGTCTATGTGCTGCATTTGCCTTTGGGCTCCCCCTTTTGGTAAATTCTATTAAAGCAGCATTGGATGCTGACTTGGTCATGGTCTTATTTATCTAACAAGTTACAGTCAGAAACATCACATCATACAATTAAACACGTCCTCTCCATGCCTCTGACAATTACCGATATACATACTGTATACTGAGGCTGATATTTGAGAGTACAATATGTACAACGGCAAGAGAAGATCAAACAATATTTTGGTAGGCGATTCATAACCCCGTGTCCTTCTAATCGGAGAGCACTGGCCCTGCTTCAGTGTTCAATACCTGTATTGCTCAGAAAAGGACTCATACTGTGTTTCAGTGCGTTAACTTGAGCGCTTTATGTGGACCTAATGTTTTATTTTATTTTGTAATGAGAATGACAAATGAACACAGCAACACACCATTTCCCCATGGTTGAAACTAAGGCCTTGTCCACACGTAGCAGGGTACTTGTAAAACCACATATTCCTCACTCTCCATTTATTTAAAAAAAAAAAATGTCCATACAACCTTGTATTTTAAAAAAAGCATTCTCAAGTAACCAGTCCAGGGTGTACCCAGCCTCTTGCCCAAAGTCAGCTGGGATAGGCTCCAGCATCCCCGTGACCCTAATGAGGATAAGCGGTATAGAAAATGAATGAACGGAACGGCATTCTCAAGTAACCTGCATTGGGAACCACAGTCATAAGCAGGCCTGTAGTTACTAAAATTCTATCCAATCAGAATGGTCCTGTCATCCCATCACTTCTGCAGAACATAAAACATGGCACCAGGCTCGTTTGTTTGGACTGACCAGGAGGTAGCATTTTCTAAACGCTGATTTGGAATACAAAGTCAACAAGACGCAAGAAAATATCAGTTCTGAGGGCATCCATGTTTTTTCGGATGTAGATGCAGGTCGCGTGTGTGACGTCACAGCATACTTGGTCGCAGGCAGTGACGTTTGGAACACAACGTTGACAGGCTTTGGGACAGACAATTCCTGAGGGTAGAGGGCTGAGTTGGCCCTACGTTCCCTGAAGGCAGCAGTCTTTGAGGCTCCGGTTATTTGGCGTCCATACGCAAACGTATAACCTAAACTTTCTCCAAATCTACACTTTGGCCAGATGGTTTGAAAACCTTCCCTTTTAGTGCCGTATAACTGCAGGCTCGAATGGATGATGGCCAAATCGTGGAAAAATAACTTTGTTTTATGAGACACCCGCCTACGTATGGCCATGCCCTAAATGTTGCATACTCGTTTCAAATACGGAGGAATGAAAATGTCTGATGTGCCACAATTTGAATTAGAATAGCTCAGGGTGAGGGTTTTTTCCCTCAGGAGTTTTTAAGTAAGATTAAAATAGAGATCAATTTGATTAATTAACTACAGATCACAATACAATTAAACTCTCCATGTTGACAGGACTAAAATAAATGCATACAGGCGTAAAGAACGGACAGAGATGTTATATCAAATCAGAATATTCTTCCAACAATGATGAATTTAATGCCACTGGCTTTGCAGAAAGATTTAAACAAGCACTTTTTTTGGGTGGAATTTAAACTCTTCTGAATACCTACAGTTTTTTTCGGCGCTGTGATTTAGTTCTCTAAAGTGCAAAGTCACCCCCTTTGAATAAGTTCACAACTAATCTTCCATGAAGAAGTGAATCGGGGGTCCGCGACATGGGCAGGACTCGCCAACAGCAGAAGGATACAAGATTTATGAGAGGCTAGGTGACCCAGATTGATGGATGACAACGCTCTGGCTCGCATACCAACCTATATAAGAAGACAGGGGGTGTATTGGCGGGTGCAGGTGTGCGTTATTGTCAGCCATCAATCAGCGCTCATCATGCCTGACAACGGTGCACTCCCACCATGCAGATGTGCTGCATCAGCTTGCTTGACGTTTCTCAAAAGACAGCAGTTGGAATCAAACAGCTGCAGGAGGGTGCTCATATTGCTCTCCATCTTAGCAGCAATCTTTTCAGTGTCTCCTACAAGCACCGTCAATTTCCTTCCCATTTTTATAACCACACGTGGTACGTCTGGCAATGCATGCTGGCTGCATATTGATAGAGAACATCTTACGTTAATCAGATGAGCCGCAAAAGGCTGGTTGGGGCTTTCCACTTTTTTTGATGAAAGCAAACTAGATTAAAGTGCAATTACTTAACCTGGCTAGTGAGCCGGGGGAGCCTCGCAAAAGGCAGGATGAAGGATGGCCGGGTAACAGTTGGCATCGTCTAGGGGTCCCCTCTCGGGACGCATGTGATTTTCGACCTCCTGCTTCTTAGTTGCCATTTCAAATGTACTTTTGCGTAGAAGGGAACTAGTGGCTGATCTAAATTCACCTTTTTAGATGGGACATGACCTCTCCTTTGAGAATGAAGCTTGGGGCAGCTGCTCTCGCAGCACAGTTTCAGCAGCTGGCGGTTTCTACTTTTGGCCAAGGTTAACTGCACTTGGAAGGCAGTTGAGGAACATGCCCGATCCCCCTCGTCTTCATATTGCCCTTCACTTAATCCTGGTTTTCTACAATATATTAATTACCAAATAATGCAGTTTCGTGGTTGAATATGGCCTATTATTGGTCAATAAATATGCATATTGAAGGATATTGTACAAATTGTTGTCTGAATTAACCAATTTTAAGCATAAAAATGGCTAAAAGAACAAAAATACAACTACAAGGCATTCAGAAGACGCATTTTAAGATGCTGTGAATCATACGTAGTAATCTACACTTGGTGTCAGAATTGTTACTGTACTGTTTTGTGAGACACACGACAGATTTGATTGATGGAACAACAGGCTTTTAGTGCAGGACCAACAGGCACAATAATACCTAATTTTTAAAAAACTAAAAAAAAACACAGACTACTGTTGCTGCAGTAAACCACAGCAAGCAAAAACGTTAGTATAAACCCCCAAACTCACTTCCTGTCTGTCGCCGCTCAGCCCCCACTATGGAACACTCACAATCATGGCCTATTTATTTTTAAATGGCTTGTTATGTCTACCTTTATTATGTCTACTTTATTGGGTAATACGAGTATAAAGTGACCATGGGGGGTTAGTTCATGTCTAGAGGGCTCTACTAACAGTAAAATCCGTCTTTGGAATGTCGCAAACAGGTTTTTAATGCTCTAACTACAAAAATGTTTGAATTATAAATAAAGAATTGTGAAAATTCACTGCTCACGGTCGGGTCTGGAACAAAGTGACCGCAATAAACGAGAGATTACTGTACCAGCACTGTGCAATCAACAAAATCCTTGCCTCTGAGAGTTTGCATCGGCTAATTAGCTGTTTATAATTCAACATGTATTATAAGTTGTATTACTTTTTTAAGTAATTTACACCAAAGCTTGGTTAATGAAACCAACCTTTTTATTGGTGGTTGCCAGCCCACTGAAGGTGCAGTGTGAGTCATTTATAATAACACACTTCAGTGCAATATAAACTCAATAGGCACCAAGAGACTTGGCAATATAAGCAAGTCAAAAAGGTCTGCATTTATTCAGGCCATACACAGCACTATGGCGCTTTATAGCATGCAGCATTTTCTCCATCCGCTCAACTCAGCAAACACAGTGGCAGGGAGTATTAAAAAAAGTCCTAAACAATTTTCAGGCTTAGTTGAAGTTGTAAAAGCATGTAATAAAAAACGACAACCCTTAAATTGGAAAGTGTAAAGTAAAAATATTTTACTTACATTAAAAAGTGTTGCAAGCTCCACCATCACTACCGGATCACTGGGTTGCAGCTCTGGCCGTACTGTCACAGTCAGGATCTTAGAGTTGATCACTACAGGTTGGCTGTAAAAGATGCAAAAGCAGAAATTAGTCTGAGAAATAAACTAAAGCATGAGCAAACAATAAATACATTATTTTCCCTAGACCCTGCACTGACCTGAATAGAAAGACAAAGGTCACAACTAAACACCATATCTCGCTGGCAAATACTTTACCTACAGTATATGTTCTGCGCATTAGTACTCACTTAGATGACCGTACACTTACAAAAACACACCGCGATAAAAACAGAAGCTTCTCGGGAAATGCCTTTTTTGAACATCTAATACAATTGTCTGATAACTAGGCAGACGTTAGGAAAGGGGAAAAGATAAGCAACTGAGATAATGTAGGAGAAAAGACGGATGAGGAATCGGTGTTTGGAATTAGATTGTGGAAAGACGTCGCGAGGGAAGAAAGGGCACAGAAATAGAAAAGGTAGTGGGAAAGGGAAAGCGAGGCAAGCACAACATGATGAAAAGTTTTCAAAGTGAAAAGTTGTATGAAAGTAAAATAAAGTTCAGGATTGAAGTAAAAAAAAAAAAGTTGATGTTGGCACGCTTGCAAGTTTTTAATACTTAGTGAATCTAATGAGCGGTACTCACTTTGGTGGTGGTAAAATGATGCCCAACGTCCTGTACAAGATGGCTCCAATGACATAGTACATTGTCGACTCTGAGTCCGTCTCCACCTCTGAAACACATTTACAGTTTTTTAGCCTAAAATATGACATTCTGTACTGGAATGATGTTACCTAATAGAGAAATATTTTTTATTAATTTTTTTTCAAAAGGTTTGACAAACACCAAAATATAGAAAAAAAAACAGATTTTTTTTCAATAGGAAATAACCTAACTTAATGAATCCGTCCCAGACACCCGAAAATATTACACCAAAAAGTACATTTAAAAGCAAATAATTAGATTTGCAGATTTCCTGTTCAGGGTTCGAATCTCCGTTGGGAATCTCTGTGTGGAGTTTGCATGTTCTCCCCGTGTGTGTGTGGGTTTCCTCCGAGTACTCCGGTTTCCTCCCACATTTCAAAAACATGCATGTTAGGTTAATTGGCAACTCTAAATTGTCCATTAGAGTGTGAATGTGAGCCTGAATGGCTGTATGTCCGCCCTGCGATTGACTGGCGACCAGTCCAGGGTGTAACCCGCCTCCCGCCCAAAGTCAGCTGGGATAGGCTCCAGCATACCAGTGATCCTAATGAGGATAAGCGGTATAGAAAATGGATGGATACCTGGACAATTCGCCATTTTACCTAAAATTAAATATTATAAATATTTCTACAGAAAAAGAGGCAGTAAAAGATATGTCTTATATTTGGGGTTGGGATGTAAACATGCACAGTGGTAGGTGGAGCCAGGTTAATCAGAGCTTTTCTTCCTATAACACACACACAAATGAGCACACACAAACTAGTGTTTCAAAGTTTGGGCGTTTTAGTAAATAACAGAGAAGGAGTTACGACACACATTTTAAGGGACTGTCCACACTGAAAGGTTTTTATGTCAAAATGACCAAATATTTTATTGTTTCAGCTTTCATCACCACGGAAACGGCCTTCTGGGTGATCTGAAACTGTATTTTTAAAAACGGCTCACAAAGTGGCAAAATATAATAACACCGGCTTGTCGTTTTTGTGTAGACAAGCAAACTGCTTCTTTATGAAAACAATGACATCACCAACCTGTCGACATCACGTGACCAGAATTGAGCTTGGACGACCAGCCAACTTATAGGAACTTATAATATATTTGGACTGTTAGGACTCACCCCAGTCGACAATTTTCTCATACTTTGTCATAAGTCTAGATGAGCCCTAGAAAGCGGAAGACAAAGGACTTATGCGCGTGGGTTCTTTCTTTATCTATACTTTGGTGTGTGATGCGGTTCCATCCGTTTACAGCGCTGCACATAGGTGTGCCTTGTGTGACATCATTTTCACCCAGTGATCCCTTCCCTACCTGATGCAGCTAACTAAAAATTCGGCACAGTGTCACAGTGTCAAATTTTTTTCACCCCACAAAAAAACAAAAATCTGGGAACGTTGGCGTGGACAAGGCCGCAGACAATGATAATCAATGAAGCAGAGTCATCAAACAACAGTCAAACAGCTAAGAAATATAATATCATGTTTTCTTGCAAAAAAGATCAGTGTCTTAGAAAATCCATCCATCCATTTTCTATACCGCTTATCCTCAATAGGGTCGTGGGTATGATGGAGCCTTTCCCATCTGACTTTGGGCAGGAGGCGGGGTACATCCTGGACTGATTGCCAGTCAATCGCAGAGCAGACAAACAACCATTCACACTCACATTCACATTCTAATGGACAATTTAAAGTCGCCAATTAACCTAACATGCAAGTTTTTGGAATGTGGGAGGAAACCAGAGTACACGCAGAAAACCCACGCACGCACGGGGAGAACATGCAAACTCCACAAAGAGATGCCCAACGAAGACTCATCCACCGTACGACTCTCTTAGAATTTTTTTTTTAAACAATCTTAAAAAATGATTATTTGTCTTATATTTGGGTCAAAATGGTAATTACTAGTAACAACTAGACCTATGCAATTTCAGGGGAAATTGCGTGTGAATGCTGGCAACGCTGAAGCTGAACTGCAATGCTGCTGTCGCTAGCATGCTAACACCTAGCCTAATAACATAAATGTATCATTCTCTGATAACAGTTAAAATCCTACAAATGTTCTCAATGCTAGCAATGCTCTAAAGACATTTTCACATATCAGCGATTAGAATCGGTTGAAAACTGAATAGTTGCACAAGCAGCAGAAATGTGTTTAAGTTGCATCAAATACTTGTAAAAATCAAACAATGGAAATATGTGAGATCTGTTTCCTACTCAGAAACACACATGGCCAATAGCTCCAGCACACAAATGTGTTCAACAGCATCTCAATATCACTTGTGTGCTTTGCCAACTCTACTGCATATTGGCCCTTATCACTGCGCTCTGCTGTTGTTTTTCCCCTTTTAAGCCCTTTCATCTTTCACAGCCCTTTGCATTACAACATTCCCTTCAGTGTTCTTTCACAAAAAAGGAGGGCTACGAAGGACGAGTTGTATTCCTCAGTAAATGTCATTTTGTCTCAAGTGAGCAGAAGAGAGAAGTAAAAAAAAAGCCTACTGGATCAGTAAAAGTTCAACTGAGAAATGCCACTCCCTCCTTTGTCCTTTGGGGATGCAACGCAAAAGCATCAACATAGAGGAGGTATAGTGTGGTATTGGTGGTATCAGTCACCCTGGGTGACTGTTGGAAATCGGTCAAACTCAGTGATGTCCAAAGTGCGGCTTGAGGCAGTTTTTTTATGCAACACTGACATTAAAAAAAAAAAAAAAAGAAAGTAAAATGTTGAACAACCCTGCAAAAAATCTGGAGAGAAAAAAATGACATCTATGTTTTTAAATATATCTTTTTTTAAAGCCTTTTTACAAGTAAAAAAAAAAAGTATTAATATTTCAAAGTGGGTTACCACATTCTTCGATTTTTCAGTTTGTGGTTGCCAGAGGACAAACTTTGAACACCCCTGGTAAAACTGAAGCTGACACGAAACCTGTCAATACCAGGCAAGAGAGACGAGGTAAAACAGAAAGTAGCAATGAATGCGGATACCCTAAGTGAGGTTTACTTTGAGAGAAAGACATGTAGAAAGAAATCTTGTAAAAACTTAAGCGTCTTTTTTCTACCAATGTGCTTCATTGCTCTATGCGTTGCAGAGTTATATTAATTAAATCTGGTAAAAAAAAGAATAAGAAAAAAAAGAAAAAGAATATTTGACTTGCCGAAACACAATTTTACTCATTTGATTATGGTTAGATTTCAATTTTTGCAGTGTATTTTGTCATATATTTAAAATGTTTTGTATCAAAATGAGATCATATGAAAAACACATACCTACACTGAATCTTAATACAGTGATACATTTAGAAGTATGTTTGTTTTATAACACATTAGTTATAATTTATAATCGGATTTCAAAGAAGAGCAGAAAAAATTTAAACACCTTCTTCTTCATGAATATCTAAGGGAGGGTGGGTCTCACACAAAGGGTCAATACGCCTATTGATTGCAAAATGTCAATTTTACTTGCTCTCATTACACTCAAATGTTCCATCCAAATGGTCAGACAGGTGTTAGACGGTAGTGTCAGACAGCCTTTAGTTTGTACTCCTACCAATCTTCCAGATTAAACTACCAAGGAATTTGTTGTTCAATTGAAAATGATGATATAATTTCCACTGAGCTGAAACTCAAACAATAATTTACATGAGAATAATTTATCTGATCAAATAATGATGCCAATGAAATTATTTGTAAAAACTGAGCATTTACGGACATAAATAGTTTAACAGCGCATGGACAGCTGCACATTGGATCACAACGTGGGTGGCCTCACCTCACTTGGAGAACAATCCCATCCTCTGCTCATTGATGCGATTCATGAACCTATCACTTGTCTTCTCTGCATGTGTCTGCGCGTGTGCACGTGCATAAACAAAAGCAGTGTGTGGACATTTATGAGCATGCTGAAGCCATCATCCACTGCAGACAGGCTTTCATTAGGAGTTAAATGAAGCAAACCAAAAAACTGATTGCTATAAAGTGACAATTTGAACTTGACCTGGCAATGGAAAGTGTCCCCACAATGGCAAAGTACTTGCTATGTTGAAAGTCACAATGCCTTATTTAGCTTAGATAGAATCATTTCACAAATACTACAAAGCAAACACATCAATCTGCAAAACCAATGGTGCAGTGCATTGGCAGTGGGAAGTCTGCACATGCATTGTACTTAAATGTGAAAACCATTAAGGAGGAAAAATAAAAGTAAAACCTAAAACTATGGAGAATGCATTGAAAAACAGTGGATTAATACAGTAACATTAGCCAGATTTAAGAACAAGTATTATTTTTTAAATTTACCCATGCACGGCAGATGAAATTATGACATACACTCGACAAAAATATAAACTTTTTGTTTCCATCTTTTATGAGCTGATCTCAAAGATCTAAAAACTTTTCTTCATACACAAAAGGCCCTAAAATATTGCTCAAAAATCTGTCTAAATATGTGTTTCTGAGAAATGCTGCAGAGATGAGCCATCCACCTCAAATTTGTTACGCAGGTGTGCCTTTGGCTGGCCACAATCAAAGGTACACTCCAGAATGTGCAATGTCGGGGTGGGGGGGGGACCAGTCAGTATCTAGTGAGTTTTGTTGAGTCACTCCTCTTCAATGGCAAAGTGTGCAGTAGCTGGATACTGCCATTTTTGTTGAGTGAAATACCTCACAGATCAATTTTGGCACATCTAATAACAAAAGGGTAAAAAAAAAAAACAACAATGCACCGATCGTGGGTCTTTCAGTAGAAAAAGGTGGCAAGCCACAGGTATTTTTAGAAGTTCCAAAATAACAATAGATGACTGCCAGCATGTAAACAATGGCGGAGGAAAGGACCATTAATGCTGCCATAGCAACCGCTTTTTCCAAAGTAGACAACATGTCAGCATTGAAAAAGGGGCAAGGAACAGCACTGAAGGGTGTTTTGTACTCATATAAGACATGAGCTGCACAGGCACTCTTTCAGTGCAGGATCTGACAGACCCGCCCTTCTCCAAACAGTTTCTACCATATCCTTATGAAATAGATGGGTCTTTTTCAGGTAACATACGGGTGTAACAAAACAGCATCAATATGTATCAACAGGCAGCAAATAAGCGTACAGCGCAGCACATTGAAAGAAGAACAAACACATTGATGAGATCCCTGAGGTCGGCATGCAGGATGTCACAAGTGGCAGTCAAAAAGAGTCACCGTCAGCAGTCACAGGTCACAAGGTTGCAGACCGCTCTCTTCTTTCAGCCTTAAATTTCTCGGGATTACAGTTTGGGCAGGCGTACCAGACAGGAAGTCAGCCAGTTTAATTTCCTGTGAGACATGACTTTTGCCTTTTTTTTGGGTATCAGCTCGCATCAGCCAATCCTCACAATGCTTTCTTCTCACCTGTCTTTTGCATCGGGCATATTTTGCTGTTTTCTGTGGATTTTGACCATTGTTGTACTCTTAGTGGAATACTTTGACCTCATAGTTTAATTTTTGGAAAATGCAGGTCACTTTTTGAGTTTTCAGAGTCACAGCTACCCTAATTGTGTGTTAAGTCACTTATCTACTAACATTAATATATGAAAACGACAACTACAACCATGTGTTTCTAGTTGTACTTGCGCCTTACTTTCCTTTAGACATCCAAAGACAAATAATAGCAATTGAGTTTCCGTTTTTGTAACAAATCTTCACCATCCACCCGAAGTCCTTCATAGACGTTTTACAGTGTAAATCTGCCTCGGCATTGCCCTTCCTCTACCCTTGACAAGTCATCTGTCTGCTTCAACGAGACACACCCGTTAGTGCATAAATTTGCGCTGATGGCAACACTTCTTGTCCAACTTGTCTGACCTTGACTGAAGAGAGTGTTGGGCGGTGAGATAACAGGTCCCTAAAATGTGTTGAGACAGAGAGGTCGAGGATGATAACTGAATCTTACCCATTAATGGTTTGAAGCTTTGTTTTGAGAGACACCTCTGGTGCCAAAATAACAGTTTCAGAGACATGACCATGTTTGAACATGTCAAGCTTGGATAAAATGAACTGCCAAATGCAGGGAAGAGGATGTGCATCCAGATTTAACATTTATGAAATATACATTTTTTGTGTCTTACTACCTTCATTTGGGATGGTGAAGACCTCCTTAGGGATGTAGAGCTTGTCCTCTGCTGTTCTGGCCCAATCCTTCATCCCCCTCCGGCCTTTCATGGGGAAGTTAATATCACTAGAAACTGCCGACACAGGCTCACGTTGGATGGTTATCACTAGACAAATAACAGACGGCAATATTTAACACTGACCGTGGTGGGGGGAAACTGAGATGTAAACTGAGATGAGATGTGGTTATTGATATCCTGTAGGAATGGTAATGTTGCACGATGCATAATTTAACATGACAGAAAAGGAGGAGGACAATGCAGGTTTTATTCATTCCCACTACCTTCTCCATGTCCCAGGAAATTTTTGGATGTGTAACAATACAGCATCCCTCTGTTTATCAAAATTAATTGGGTGCTAAGTGAATTTTGGTGAAGTAGGATTCCTTATCTAGAAATCAAATATTTTCCTGGTTAGAAAACTTGTATACGATCTTCTATGTACATTTTTTAACATTCTTAGAGCCTCACCACATTCGTATTACCCAATATAGTAGATATAACAACAGAAAATAGTCGTTGAGTGTCATTGGGCGTTCAAATCATGGGTTACGTACACAACAGTAGCCTGTGTTAGAGATTATTGCGCTGTCATCAAACGTTACAGTAAAATACCTGACACCTAGTGGTCAGTGCAGAATACTAAATATCGCAAGATCTTTGAATGCATCTTCTCAATGCTTACATTTATTGCATTTTACTGCTTTCAACCATTTTTATCCTTGAAAATCCGTAATTTAGGCAAAAAAAACCCAAACATCAAGTCTGCTTAAATATGCATATTACTGACTAACAATAGATTGTATTCCACCATAGCATGATGATCAATAAAAAAGTAAATAAACCTTGAATAAAATATATAAAATACAATAAAAGAACATATATTTTTTTAATATTACAAATAAAAGAATGCATATTGTAAAATGCATAAATGTGTAAATACAAGATATAAACTAATCAATAACTACATAATGATAGATGAATCAAAATTCTGGATAATTCTGCAAATTCTGGATTAATTAAACTCCATGCACATATACATATGTAAAATTTTATACATGTGCACAATACTCACTGAGGTTGTTGGTAACCACCAAAAAACTCTGAAAAGGCTTTTGGGCCTCGCCGATGAGATGGATGAAATCTTCTAAAATTCTCATCAACAACGCAGCACCGGGAGCGACCTAACAGGTTAAGAACGAATGAAAACCAAGGCAAAAAATCTTTAACAAAGGGCTAAATACCATGTTTGTAAAATATTTATGATTTACAGAAGGTTTATCAACACATAAACTATTTAAGGGCATCAAGCTGAGTCAAACTCAAAAAGACATACGTAAAGATGAATAAGTATTTTTTAATGTGAAAACTTTTACGACCCTTATCATAAAATGTGATGCAAAACACAAAGACACATACTGTACACACACAGCAGAGGAAAAGGCATTACCTGATGCACATCCTCCCACTTGTCGAGGTTTTCCACGTCCAACATGTGGCTAATTATCTGGAAGAATTTCTAAAGAGAGAACAAAGATTTTGAAATGAACAACAGAAGACAAGGAGCTTTAAGTATTGCCGTTTTGTGGATCCATCTTGCAGATGGTAAACGTATTATACCTATCATAATGCACACAATGCACTTTCCATGCTGCAAGAATTGCTGTTGCATGAGCAGTTTTGTTTGGTTCTACCTACCTGCACGTCGTCAGGAGCTGGGATGTAGGTTGCTCTTTTGAAGGTGTCCGTCACATTTCGCAAGATCTCCGTGGAAAAGAGAAGGTCGCCACTGTAGTAGCTCCTCCTCTGCAAGAGCTCCAGGAGACTTCTTACGATCTGAGACATGCCCTCCCCGGCCAGGGTCCTCTGACCCTTCGCGAGATGCTCTCGTAACTACGGGTGGGGGACAAAATGCAGTAGTAAGACCACCACGAAAGACAGAACTGTTTTTCCAAACAAGCGGGAAGACACGAAAAAGGCAGATGTTTGTTTGAGGACAAGAAAGTGTGTGATGTGCACATGGCATATTTCATATTTCGCTGCTTGTGGTTAAAACAGGCAATTAAAAAAAAAAAAAGGCCAGAAGCAGTCTGAGGCATAAATTGGATCTATCGCAGCATTACAACGAGTAATACAGAAAAAAAGTATTTGTGTGGTATGTGCATGTGTGTGTGTGTGTGTGTGTGTGGGTGTGTGTGTTTGATAACATCAATCACAGAAAATTAATTATTGACTCCTGGTATTAATGGAAGGTTGGAACAGAAGGTAACAGTGCAATCAAGTCTTCCACTGCACAATCTGTAACCCCCTCCACCTCCACGCAACAACCCCATTCCTGCCCCCCCATAATCTCCTCTGCCATAATCGCAGAGAAGGAAAGGTTGAAGTTCACAGAGCAGGAAAACAGTCTGGCTGATGAACACGTTCATTAGCTGTGTTCATTAATTGATAAGTGGGAGCGCAGAGCTCTGGAAAAAGCTAATTATAGATACTGGGGAACCTTGAATAAAGACACTTTTTTGAGTAAACTTTGAAAGTTCCATGGCAGGTGAGGTCAACTTTACTGGTTTGGTCTTGTGATGTAGATAACTGCAGCTTGTAATATTTAGAAAGAAGGAATGTACACTTCAAACAATAACAAACTCATTGTAAGGTGAATGCAGTGACGTCTAATTATGATTGGACTGTTTTGCATAGTGGGCCGCACGGTGGATGAGTGGTTAGCATGTTGGCCACACAGTCCGGGGATCTGGGTTCGAATCTCCGTTTGTGGAGTTTGCATGTTCTCGCCATGCGTGGTGGGTTTTCTACGCGTACTCTGGTTTCCTCCCATTTTCCATGCACAAAACATGCATGTTAGGTTAATAATTGATTCTAAATTGTGAATGAATGTGAGTGTGAATGGTTGTTTATCTGCCCTGCGATATCTGCCCTGTTGGTGACCAGTCCAGGGTGTACCCCGCCTCCCGCCCGAAGTCACATGGAATAGGCTCCAGCATAACCGCAACCCTAATGAGGATAAGCGGTATAGATGGATAGATGTTTGCATAGTTGATAAAAATGATAATAGTCAAGTCGAGCTGCAGGCTGTGTCTGTGTGTGTGAAGAGGGAACTTACAGATATATGTAAATATCTATATTCAAGTGAGATGCATCTGGCGAAGCTCGGAGGACCCCAGAAAGCAACTCCATTATTGTCCAGCATGCAACGACGACTAGCAGACCCTGAGAGGGGAAAAACAAACATTGACCTTTTATTTTTCTACATCTTCTAAGTAACAAAACCTTCTTCATGCGTTGTTTTTTTCGCTCCACATGTCGAGCAACAGCAGTGATTCACATTCAGTGGAGTATGATGTTGGCTGACTGACCAGTAGCGTTTGTTGGACACTTGTTGTAAACAGTTTCTCCAGCCGAGGCTCTCTTCCACGACATGGTGAGGAGGTTCTCGTCTTTACAGATCTCGTGAGGAGCTGTAGGGAGAATAGAGTAGTTCAGAACAGCTCTCTAAAGTCCCACCCACTCTGCCAAGACTTTAGTAGAATTTTGCACAAAAAAACAGTCGGTAATGTTTTTTTCTGGGGTAACACAACTCCTGCTGGAAAGCTGCCATGCAGCCCAGTTTTCCAAGGGAGGGGATCATGCTGTGCTTAATAATGTCAGAAGGATAGAATTCATGTTTTGCACAATGAGCCACAGCTCCCCAGTGTCGGCAGCGCTCATGCCGCCCCAGACCATGTTGATACCACCACCGTGGTTGACATAAACATCTGACTATTTAGACAATAATGGCTATGTTTTGGTTGTGTTCTTTATGCGTGTATATCAATGTTTCAAGATTTATCCGTCATCGCATGAAAACATCTCGCTGTTAATGACTTAAAACAGTTGTTGAAAGTGTTCTTATTAGACATGACACTGATATCAGACTCACAGTCAAACAATTTCCAAGGCTCAACAAGAGACAGGACTGCTACTTAGACGACAAACAAGGTCTTATGTGACCTTAGTGGGTTTGACATTGGACGACAGAGCATTATAACCACTTATAGGAATATTAATATACCACACCTCGCTGCATAAAAAGAATCTCCTTCAGAATAAAAGTGCAAGATTAAGACCCACTGATAAAAAGTCCGGGAGCCACCCCCCAGGTGTGAATCACTGCGTTAGAAGCGCAAGGAAGGGAGTACTCACTTTTGCAAGGTACTGCGTCATGCAACTTGTTCAACAGACCATGCTTTTGTGCCGTGTAGATAGCTTAAACGCTGCTACACAAAAAATGTGAATGTGATCCAAATAAGAGGGAACTCATAGAGCTTTCATCTCAAAACAGCATGTAACTCGGTGTGGTATGGCAGAACTCTACGACACTTTCCTGCTGACTTAAAACCTGTCAAGGGAGTCAGGCCAAATTAAATTACAATGAAAAAAGAAAAATTTTTAAAAAAATAAAAAAAAAAAAAAAAAATAAAAAAAAAACTTTAAAAAGTAGGGCTGTCAAAAATACTGCATGAATGGGGGTAACTAATTGACTTTATAATTTACGTCAATTCTTTCAGCGTAATTAACGCATACACATCGTGGCCACGCCTCTTTGTTATGATGACAGATGGCGGCACAATGTCACTCCCCACAGAGTCTCACATCTTTAATCTTGATATACATTTTTAGTTCATTTTGAACTCTTAATACATACAAATACTGTATATTTAATCCTGTCTTGTCATTTATATTTAAATGCAGTAAAAATGGGCGTATTTCAGCCATAGGCGCAAAATGGCAATTAATCGTGATTACTGAATTTGAAAACTGTGATTAATCTGATTATATTTTTTTAATCGATTGACAGCCCTAATAAAAACATAACTGCAATGTTAAAATAGTGGCAAATAAAACCTTGCACAGAAATATACATTATGTCAGAATTAACAATCATGATGATTTGTCACATGATTTTTAGATTATTTTAATAATGATTTGTTCACAATGAGACAGTAAATCCAGTCCAGGGTGTACCCTGCCTTCTGCCTAAGTCATCTGTGATAGGCTCCAGCATACACTTGTGAGCCCTGTGAAGATAAGCGGCATAGAAGATGGATAGATGGATTAATGGAGACTGTTAAAATTCTGCAGGTTCATGTCATATACTTTATTAGTTAAGTTTGTATGTACGCATCAACCACCTGATTTTTATAATGTAGATAAAAATGTGTGCATAAACACTTTGCAAGACTTCCTATTAACTTCTAATGACAAAATTTGAAAAATCAAAAACATATAAAGAGACAGTGAGACCAAAAAAAGCACACACAAAAACACAATTCAAATGATTGCCCTCCTGCAGCCGCTCCCAATTTCATTCCCTTGTACATAGATCAGTGCTCCCTGACAGAGTCACTGCCTCGGTACAGTATCTCATTCCCTCTTCATCTTAACTCCACCTTCATAACCCTGATGAAACAAATGCAGGAGAGTGCTCCGAAGATATTCCGAGGGGGGCAGACGACGAAGATGAAAAGGGATGCAAAAATGCAGAGAAAAAGAAGAAGAAGAAGAAAAAAAAAATATATATATATGTGATGTTCCCCTGCAATGCCAACAGACATGATTCTCGTCTGAGCCTAAAAGTGGCTTGAGAGCTTTTTAAAAACAAAGAGGTTGTGGCAGGAGGCTGCACTCAGTGCTTCATCACTTGCGGGCTATCAAAGCAAGCACGTACACATGTGGCACTCAGGCTTGAACCCAAAATACGCTTGCATATTTGTGCGCGCACGTACACAGCACACACACACACAAAGCTAGTTTGTGGGCTTATTAAAGCACATTGTTTCCTACGGGGATGACGCATCGCAAAACACACCAAATGAACCAATGAACATGTCGCCCTCTCCTCCCTAGACAAAAAGAAAGAGGGCATAGAGATAGTAGCGGAGGAAAAAAATAAATAAATATATATATATA
>QODF01000030.1:2057768-2087846 GCA_024372805.1 Oostethus manadensis
ATATATATAGTGTATATATATATATATATATACTGTATACGCTACAGAGGTTGCACAAGTAGTCCAACTCCTCCAGGATAGCCCATCAATACATACCATTGCAAGAAGGTTTGCTGTGTCTCACAGCACAGTCTCAAGAGCGTGGATGAGATTGCAGGAGACAGGTAGTTACTCCAGGAGAGCTGGACAGGGCTGTAGAAGGTCCTTAAACCCTCAGCAGGATTGGTATCTGCTCCTTTGTGCAAGGAGGAACAGGATGACCACTGCCAGAGCCCTACAAAATTACCTCCAGCAGGCCACTGGTGTGACTGTTTCTGACCAAACAATCAGAAACCGGCTCCATGAGGGTGGCCTGAGGGCCCGACGTCCTGTAGTGTGCCCTGTGCTCACTGCCCAGCACCATAGAGCTTGATTGGCATTTCCCATAGACTACCAGAATTGGCAACTACGCAACTGGTGCCCTGTGCTCTTCACCAATGAGAGCAAGTTCAACCTGAGCACATGCGACAGATGTGAAAGGGTCTGGAGATGTCGTGGAGAACGTTATGCTGCTTGCAACATCATTCAGCATGACAGATTTTGTGGTGGGTCAATGATGGTCTGGGGAGGCATATCCCTGGAAGTACGCACAGACCTCTACAGGTTAGATAATGGCACGCTGACTGCTATTAGGTGTCTGGATGAAATCCTTGGACCCATTGTCAGAAGGGACAATGGTGCAGTGGGACCTGGGTTCCTCCTGGTCCACAACAATGCCCAACCTCCTGTGGCTAGAATATGCAGGCAGTTCCTGGAGGATGAAGAAATTGATACCATTGACTGGCACCCACATTCACCTGACCTAAACCCAATAGAAGACCTCTGGGACATTATGTTTAGGTCCATCCGGCGCCGCTAGCTTACTCCTCAGACTGTCCAGGAGCTCAGTGATGCCCTGGTCCAGATCTGGGAAGAGATTCCCCAGGACACCATCCGTGGTCTCATTAGGAGCATGCCCCAACGTCGGCAGGCATGCGTACAAGCATGTGGGGGCCACACAAACTACTGAGAATCATTTGGAGTTGCTACAATTACATTTTGGCAAAATGGACCAGTCTGCTGCATCATTGTTCACTTTCAATTTTGGGGTGTCTTTGATTTTCCCCCTCTAAGGGTGATCATTTTCATTTCTATCAAATTATGTGGCATCATTTGGTTACTAATACATCACCTACTTATTATCAGGAAAGATATTCAAGATAATTTTTCCCCCCGTTTAGATCTGATGTGTTTTCAAAATGTTCCTCTAATTTTTTTGAGCAATTTACCATGCTGCTTCACGTTGCTTAAAAAGTGGGAGTGGGCACAAAAAAAGCTAAAAAAAACCAACGGACATTATACAGCCTTAATCCTCACCCAGACATACACAAATGTTTGGCGAAGCAACTAACCAGGGCATTTCTTCTCATTACAGGACCGAACCTCCTCTGCCGAGCCCTCGCAGGGGTACCCTTGTGCCCCGTTGCCCTCGCACACCCTGGAGCGCCGCTGCCATCCAGAGTCACATGTCTTGCTGCAGAGGCTCCAATGGTTCCAGCTGCCCCAGTTACCCCCTCCTAGATACGCAAAGAGGAGAATGGTGTATTCTAGGTTAGATTTTATCATTCATTTAGACTGGGGATCATAAAAACCCACTGGCAGTCCTTCCCTTCAGGGCCCCACACACCCTGAAACTTGCAAGCCAAATTGACTCCAAACCCACAAATGGCTGCAGAAAACAAATCAGACTGAGTCATGTGATGCCTTTAGATAATACATGTCCCATGCTTGCATAATGGTATCCGTGAGCATGCAAGTGTGAATACTAAGCAATGATTTGCACGCCTTACCAGTGCATGAAGGGTTGGTGCACTCTCTGCTCTCCTGATGGGGGCCCTTACACTCAGCCCAGCCGTGCACGGACGCGCTGCAGCGTCTCTGCCGCTGCTGGGTCCCCGTGTTGCAGGAGACACTGCATCTTGACCATGGACCCCACTCCAACCATTTGCCCTCCACTGGATACAAGAAAAAAGAGGACATTGAAATGAAAAGATCCAGTTATGCTTTGGAAGACATGCTACCATAGCATATAATACAGATGGTTAAAGGTGACTGTGTTTTTCAATCAATCAATCTTGATTCGGCTACATACCCTGAATGTATACTTGTTTTGTAGAGCTGTGTGATAAATTTGTATCCAATCCCACTTTGGAGTTTAATAATAATCATGTGGTATAGAAGAAATCGGAATCAGAAAAATGGCACAAGAAACACAGCAGGGGTGCATGTTTCAACAAATTTTCATCCTTTTTGTGCGGCAGTTCCGGAATAGAAAATAGAATTCATAACAGGTCAGTACGGAGAGTCAACAGAGTGCAGGTGCTATTTGGTTTTCCATAAACAGCAACAGCACAGCACTTGATGGGTTTATGCACATGCTAAATATTTCAGTCTGCTATTATAAAGCTGTTAACAATTCCTTTTATTTTGTGATTTTAAAGAGTTCACACAGAGTGCTGTGTGTTGCATTTGTATTCATCTCTTGAATGCTCTCTGTGCGGAAATACATTAAAAATAAAATGATATTTTACCACAATCCAGTACCGCCTGCCTGTCAGTTGATCCATGAATACCAAAGAGCTTAACCAAAGCACATGATTCATATAATCAAAGCTGCCCCCCCAAAATGTTATGTACTCAAAATAGAAGTATTGCTGGCGAGTAATTGCGCTGTCAAATAAAGCCCCCCCCCCCCCCCCCGAAAAAAATAATAATCATAAAATGATCAAGAAAGACAGGTTGTCATTGACTTGAAAGCTAATAATAAAATGGGTCATTTTAGGTGTCACAGGAAGTTATTGCTGCATGGATTGGCAGCAGCAGTCGCTTGGCTGCAGGTAAAGTTTTGTGACAAAATAATGGTAGTCCCATTTTTGATTATGCAGAACACATTAATTACCAGCTGTCAAAAATGGTATTCTAATAGGCAGATTATCTTTTGGATAAGAATAAAATACAAATTATCATTCAACTAGTCTGTAAGAATTTTAAAATTCCATTGTTGGATCTTAAGAAGGTTTAAGTATAGTGTCATAATGCAATAAAAGAAGAAATAGGAGTGCATTAGAGTGCATTACATTTATTGCAAACAAGCATTAACTTGGAAAAAGCTGCCATCCATCCCAAAATGTCAATTTAGGTTTAAATAAGCAGAACATCTGATCATTAAATCATCTTCTCTGGACGAAGTCCATTGTCAGGCAGGCATTGTAACTGCAGCGTTGTCCTATTGAAAAAGTCACTCATTACCGCACAGAGGAGGGCCTTCAGTCATGAGGGAAACCCCATAAAAAAAAAACAAAAAAACAAAAAACAATTAAAAACCCAAAAAAAACAAAAAAAACAATATTTCACTGAAGGCAAAAGCAGCCCAGATTATAATTGCACCCTCCGCCACTGTGCTGTGTGAAAAACATCCTATGTGGGATCTCTTTGTCATGTTATACTTTGGGCACCATCAGAACCATTAAGGTTACATTTTTTATCATCTTTTCAACCTTTCAATGTCCCATGTTTGGTGCTCTTGCGCAAATTCCAAATGGGACATTTTTTGGTATTGAAGGAAAGTCAAGGACTTTGAATACACTTTTTGCATTTAAAACCCTTCTCTCTGAGATGCTATTTTATGGTCATTGGACTGGAGTCTGCACCAGTACAAACCTTCATTTGGGCTGAGAATCGTCCTGTGCTTTGACGGACGGCAGGTGATATTTTTTCGGGACAACCACTTGACTTTTTAGTTCTATAACCTTCAGAATCTTTTAAGAAGTTTAAAATGACTGTCTTGCTGCACCCAACCTCAGCAGCAATAGAGCGCTGCGGGAGACCTTGCTTATGCAGCTCAACAATCCGACTGTGTTCAAAGAGAGAAAGCTTTTTTTTCTTTTTGCCGTCAAGAAAACATGACAGTGTGAATACCAGACAGAAAATGACACTGAATCCAAATTTTTTGACAAAATGTTGGCTTTTAAAGGCTGCTAAACAGTGCACAAAGTATATTATTGCAGTTTTTCAACTGGTCTTCAAATGTTGAATCAATTAGTGGTTTGACAGCATTCACTCTAAATACATAATTTGAAATAATTTGAAAAGGAAAAAATAATGTGTTAAAAATACAAACAAATTACTAAATAATAAATAATTGGAAAAAAAATAGTATTAAAAATATATATAAAATAACAAATTACAAACTGAAAAAGATTAACAATCAATGAATAATTAAGTAAAAATCTGACAGAAACATTGGAAAAATGTATGAATAAATCCACTGTCCTGACTTATTAAATAAATGCATCTCAAAGCACACGTTTTTTCAGGGGAAAAAAAAAAACTGTTTTCTGTTCTTGAGAAAACACTACAGCATCAGCCAAACCTTTTCTAATTGTGCTGAAAACAGATTCAAATGTAAAGACATAAACAAGACATAGGTGGATTTCAGTATACTTGAAACTTTAATATGGTGTTATCAGTGATGTATGTGTCTGATACAAACAGCTTTTGAAAGAATCAATTCATACTGCCAGGACATGAGAGGACGAGTCCAATTAAGCTAAGTGCAAATCTACACCGGGTGTAGCCGAAGCGTGCATGTATTTGGAGAATGCATAGAGAAAGACCATCAGTCAAAGCACTATTATCTACGCACACCAAATGCTAGTGCTCCTCATTTCAAAACAGATGCTCCCTTTGAACTTTGACATGCTTGTTGTATTAATGAGGCGCCACACAAGACAGGCATGACAGGATCGTTCTCACCTCATACATTTTCTCAAGGCCATGAAAGAGCAATACGAGCCAAACAGCAGCACTGCAAACCACTCAATTGGACGTTCTAGACTAGACATTTAGAGATATACATTATCACGGCCAAACATATGGTCAAAGGTATATTTTCATTTATATGTTTATTATTTATACGTATATATAATTTTCTATGCCGCTTATCCTCATTAGGGTCGCGGGTATGCTGGAGCCTATCCCAGCTGACTTTGGGCGAGAGGCGGGGTACACGGCAGTCATTCACAGGGACATATAGACAAACAAACAAACATTCACACTCTAATGGACAATTTAGAGTTGCCAATTAACCTAACATGCATGTTTTTGGAACGTGGGAGGAAACCGGAGTACCCGGAATAAACACACGCACGGGGAGAACATGCAAACTCCACACAGAGATGCCCAAAGGAGATTCCAACCCAGGTCTTCCAGATCTCCTGACTGTGTGGCCAACGTGCTAACCACTCGACCACCGTGCGGCCCAGATATCTAGCAAAGGTACATCAAGAAGTATGAATACGGTAGTAATGAGCAGTTTATTACAGTGGATTCCTCAGACTCAAAACCCCAGCGAGTAGTAAAGTTTGCCTCAAAAAGTTAAAGCAAAACATCAAATCAACAAAGGTGCTGCGATGAGATGCTTTTGCAGACATGTTGAGTAAACGTGATGCTCCCCTAAGCTAAACCTTGCAGTTTCTGCGTCTGTTGTCACAGTTGTTTCCATGATACATCCAAAAAATAAATCAGCAAGCTACCTATTGCAATTTTATTTATTCATTATTCCATTCTAATGGTAATGATTTTAAAATGAATGTCTTTTAAAAAGCACTTGGAAGAACAGGGACAGATAATGCATGTGAATTATAAGCATACTTAAAGTGTCAAAGGAGGTTTTTTTTCATGAATTCAACCCACTTAGTGGTGGTTAAATGCGGCATAAAATAAAAATAAAAAGTCTGTAGCTATAAAGCAGTGCTGCCATTTCCACAATGTTTGTTCATCTTCTGTTTTTTCCCAATCTAAAAGAATGGTGCTACTTCGTACTGAAGGCAGCCTAATAAAGACGTTTCAGATGGTCAGTCTCAATCACATTGGGAGTCCTGAGGTAGCCTGGACATGGGAATGAGATGGAGCCGCACCATCAACCTATTGCCGCTCTTGACAAGGTGCAGGCCTAATAGGTAATCTCGGAGACAATGGCAGAAGAGCTCCCCTGGCAATCCAAACCAAGCCAACCATGAACACAAAGTAAAGAATTGAAAGATGTAGTCTGTGCTTGGCAGCAATCCTGTAGAATGTTTGTGTGTGCATGCACCTGAGCGGGCGCCTCACGGCTGATCACAGATGAATGAAGATGGAAATTAAAACTCCTGTGGGAGGACGCGGCGTTAGAGTGGTGAACATCCGAACATGAGCAGGGAGGAATGATCAGGTGGGGGTTATGTTGCATTCACATGTCAGCGGAAAATGTGTAATGAACTGGGCATTATAGGGACTTACAATAACCCAGACTCACCATTAGATCTGTTGTTGTGGGAATGCAGTGGAATCTCGGTTAGTGCCTTGTTAATTTACACCAAACACTGCATGAGTCTAAGTGTGTTCCTAATGTATTTCTATCACAAAACGTCCTTGTTTGCAGCTTCTCACCTCAACCCTCGTCTCCATCGCCCGACTACGATGTCATCAGTGGTTGACTCTGTAGTTCTTTGCTACCTAACACAGTTACGCCACAAGTCTTTGCCATTATGAGTCTGGAGGGTGGCTCGGTGAAAGTGATTCAAGCTATTGAACTGTTTGCATACCTGTCTCTAAGGACTCTCCTCCTTAGAACCACATAAAGCAAACAGAACCAAACATTTTTGCTTTTTGAACTCAAGATGTACTTAAACATCAATAGAGGAGTGCAATATTTAAAAGTAAAGCTTCCATAAAAGACGAAGTTGCTTGGAGCCAACGAGGGTTTAAAAACACAAATCCACTCAACAGAACAAAGTTTATCTACTTTGTATGGGGTGTTTGTATGTGGCAATGTTTAAAATGCATGGATAGCATTAGCTTAGTATTAGGCCTTGTCCACATTATTGCTGTTGGGTTTGTGTGGGGTTTGGTGTTTTATTTACAAGCAAATTTTGCATGTACAGTAACAGTTATTCATTACATTCAGGAGGACCTTGACCTTATAGTACGCTTCAGTCTACATTTCCTTGATTTACTATTGTTGTGCAGTTTTCAGTATAATGCTTTCAGACAGAGATTTGAAAAATAAATGCCAAAATCCTGCAAGGTATGGTGCATTGCAAGGACATCCAGTAGTTGCAATGAGATATTAGCAACAGATATTGAAGGAATACTGTGTATTAGTCATATTTGCATGCAAATGTTTAACACACTTGATTAAATGAATATATTGATGATTTTCGGAATGTGTTTGCTTTGCAATTATTACAAAGTACTCTTGTAGGAAAAAATAGTGTAGTCTCAAAGTGGGGTGCATGTTTGCCTGCTCAAGAAATAGATAATCCGTCAGTCATATAAGCCAGGGCCTCCCACAAGACTAGACACGAAGACAAAAAAAAAACTAGTTCATGCAGCCTAAAGTCAGGTTATCACAGGGAGGGTTTTAACAAGAAAATCCCAAGAACGAGGTCTAGTCACAACCCAGGACAGGTTTCACTGCCATGGGAAACCAAGCCAAATGGGGAGATTAAAGGAGACAGCGTCTTGCTTTGGCCAGTACAAGGACTTTATCTACAGTATGTCAGTAGAAGCAAGAGGGAAGCATTTTTGAGAGCAGCTGTGATGCAGCAAGGTGTTCTCCCTACCTGAGAAAGTTGCTTGAGACTGTACATTTTTGCTCCAATCTATTATACGGGTGTAAATCTGAAACAGACAGCCGCTTGGTGAGTCTTCATTCAACAAACATACTGAGAAGGTTGTTGATGGGGCTTTTAGGATCACCCTCTTGTTTTTCCCCGGAACACCCAGCCTACTAATGCCATGGGACCATCGTCACCAGTTTCAGCCCAGGGTTTAGCGCGTCGGCCACACGGTCAGGAGATCTGTAATCTAAATTGGGTATGAAAAGGTGTGAATGGGAATGTGAATGGTTGTCTGCCCTGTGATTGACTGACACCCGCCCGTCCAGGGTGTACACCGCCTTCCGCCCAAAGTCAGCTGGGATAGGATTCAGCATAGCCCTACGACCCTAATGAGGATTAGGGGCCTAGAAAATGGATGGCTGGATACAGAAAGAATGTTGGTTGCTTTGAATTGTGTTCAGTTCATCACAAACCAACTCTTAAGTAGTTCCCTGTGATCTACAGTGAGCGGTAAACATGTATAGAATTATTTGAAGTTGCTAAATGAAAAGTTATGCTGGTTTATGACCAAAAAAAAAAAAAGCGCAAAAGTTAAAAGACACAAACAAAGTGAGCGACAGCTGCTGGTGAAGGTGGCATGGACAGGAAAATGGACACGGTACTAACCAGGACACACTGCTATGTTGCAGAGTTTGGTCTGTGTCTCAGGCCATCCGCAAGGCACCGCCCCGCCTTCGTTCACACACTTCCTGGTTCGAGTCCTGGAGCCCCGCCCACAGGTCACAGAGCACAGACTCCATGATGACCACTCGTCCCACAGCCCATGCACTGCAAAATGCCCACAAACGCACGCACAAACACACAACGTGGGGATGAGGAATGAGGGCGGGGTAAAGAGGGCGGGGGTCGTCACAGGCATTAAACGGGGTTAGAAATGTAGAGAAATATGGCAGATTAAATGCGAATGAGCACATTCCTTGAAAACATTAGACACTGGCAAAGAAATGGAGGTTAGGAATGGACGCAATCATGCAGCAGTGCAGCTTGAGGCATGAAAAGGAATTGGATAAATATATCTGCCTAATTACAGCAACTACTTACCAAATAAAAAGAACCAAAGGACACAAGACTCAAATTACAGCAGCACTTCACCTCCCAATTAAATGGGAAACGCTTCTCATGTGCCCTGCAAAGTTTTTCTCCAACTTGTGCATTTCATCTAATTTTAGCAACGCATGTAGCTATTGGGATAAATGAAAGTGGAATAAATGAGCGGCGGAGTTGCACAAAAGCCACGTCAATAATGAATGTGACCTCAAGACTCCTCTTGTGTTGCTTTATCATCGAGCATTACAGTGAGGACTGTCGACCTGATCCAATTTAGCCGTGCAGCAGTGGCTAAACAATCTGCAAACAGGAAGTGCAAACCAATGCATGCAGCAATTCGTTTTCTAAAACTGGATATAGTTCAGAGCAGTACAGAGCAACAAATGATGCGTGTCCTTAATGGTTGAATAAGAAAATTATATATAGAAGAGTGAGGGGGAAACACATTTGGGCAAAAGAGAGTGCAGGAGAAATTTTGAGGACGAAGCCAGTTGGCCTTATGTTGAGCAAAGCTAAATAAATCATCGCAATAAATAATTAAGTCTTCTCTGTGAAGGAATGCTCAACGGAGCAGGAGAAAGAGGCAAAGAAAGATGGTGCTATTAAATAGTATGCAGATGTGAAGTTGTGCTGGTAAATAACTGGATTTTCTGAGATTTAGCCATCAGTGTTTATCTTCTAAAGTGGGAACCTGTTATCACTTTGCCTCATTTGCGGAGTATTTGTGGTAATACAATGTCAAAGTCTGAAAGAATGAGGCAAGTCCCTGTGATGATTTAGAAAGGCATGACTTTGTGCATGTAGAAGATGAGAGATTATTTTTAAGGATGCTTTGTCACTGCATTGAGGGCGGAGGTAGACTTCACTTCCTCCATCTCCACCGACGTTCCGCGGTTTATCCGTTTTCTGCCTCACCGACTCGATGAAATCAAATCAGCACATAAACTCTGCAACATTGATCACCTTCCTACGAAATCAAGTCTGCCGGCTCGTACAGATATTGAAAAGCTGTTGGAGAACCGAATACATATGCAAGTCAAAAACAAGGCATAATCAATACAATCTACATCCTTAAAAAAAATGAATGCATGTGATACGACCAGGGTATGATACCTTTTGTCCAAAAAAAAAAAAATCAACAGGGTCTATCTTAGCACTAAAGCCTAAGTCACAATGGTCGTACGTGTTCCTACGGGTGGTCGGTGCAAAAAACGCAAGAAAAGCACAGAGGGTGCCGTTCCTGCTGATTTTTGAGTTGTAGACTGACCGCAGAGGTTCTTGTCATGTAAAACAAACTCTAAGGGCGCTTACATTTTTTTCAAGTTGCAGGACAAACTCACGCACTTCCTACGTCTTTGTGCGTCGTCCATACGGACAACATGTGTCTTCCGTATGTTTCGCTGGTGTCCTGTTTTGGAAAAATGTGAGAATAAGCAAATTGTACGTTTTTTGGCCTAAATGAAGCACTTTCGAGCAAATATATTGATAAATGAGCTAAAATAAAAATTATAAGGCCTTCAGATATGATACATGTACGATACACAGGTCACTAGGTGTCCATAATGTTACCTTGATAGGACAATAACGACCGCTAAAGAAATCAGAACAACAACAAGGAACTTTCCCAAAGGCAACATGTCTGAGTCAAATTATTTTTGTCTTACTTTAACTTATTATGTCAAGTATATTGGGTAACACACAGGTAAAGGTGAGTATAGGGGTGTTATTTCATTTCTAGAGGGCTCTACTAATGTTAAATATTGTATTTAGAAAGCCATGAACAGATTTTCTATGCTCTAATATGTATATGTATGTACATTATCAGTATAAAATATGTATTTTATAAATAAGGACTGTTACTGAAATTTACTAATCGTGGCTGACACAGCAGCTACAGTCTCCAACCTAGATATACAGTAATGGTGTCCTAATTAAACAACAATGCTAGTGTCAATCCTGCAGGTATTATACCATTAAAGTTGCATCTTACTTACAAACACACGTAGTCTCCAAGACAGAAGCGTGTTCAGGAACAAAAGCATCCAGTATGTATGCTCTATGTCAGGGCTCACCAACGCGGTGTCCGCGAACACCACATGAGGCGCCCGCAAGGCTGCTTTTCATTCAGGTTTTTTTATTCGGGTTTCCAGTTAACAATGTGAGCACATTAGAAAGAAATGCATTCTGAAGTACAAAATGTCAGTTGTGTATACCAACATTATGTTAATGTTGTAATAAAACAAGCATGTATTTAGTTGGTTTGAGTTTTATAAGCTATTGAAATAAATTCATAGATGCAAATTCAAAAAACCGGTAGTTCTTGGCCATTTTCATTTTGTAAAAGTAGCTCAGCTCTCACAAGAAAAAACCTTGGTGACGCCTGCTTTATATCATTTAATGCAGTGATTTCCAAAGATGAATCTTTTACAGAAATGCATGCACAATTACAGTAGCAGGACACTAAGCAATCAAACACCAAGTATTCAGACAAAGGTAAAGCACAATTAAGATGTGCAAGGATAATAAGACACCTGCATCATACTAACCCTTAAGATGATCATCATTACTGGTATTAGTGCAGGGTCAAAGCACAACATGCTGCATTATTTATGTGTTCACGTTTATGCAATGAGTTCAAGACTCAAGCGTATTGTTTGAATGATTACTGGATATGTGGAGCTATTGCATTTGACTATGCACTGGCCCAGACATGTGCTGAATAAAGCCACATTGTTTTACACCATGTTTTAAATGTCACCTAGTTGCGAATCAGCAGTAGCTAAAAGAACTGAAGTGGAGGTAGGACTTGACTTTGCATGCACAAATGAAAGAGGGAAAAAGTTCATTTGCTCAGCCACTTAATGCCTAGTTGGCTTTAACAAGAACACGATTATTTGCTAAAACGGACTCACTATCACTTCCATCTGGGAGTGGAGGAGGTTACACAAAAAACACAAGTAAAATGTTCTTTTACACGTCATTGCCTTTCTGTTCATGCTAGTTTTTGATGATGTTGCACACGCACAAAAAAGTGCCCAAAGGCATATCCACCCACACTCACAGCACACCAACAGAATTCACTAAGTTTAAAAAAAAAAACATAAACAGAGAGCAGGGAAAAGAAGGAGAAAGAAGGAGAAAAAGAAACAACAATTCTGACAAGCCAATCTAGCAAATAAAATATGCACAGTGCATTCTCTTCACCTCAGGATATCTGGGGGGAGACCCGTTTGTGCCTTGCTTATTCGTTGGGAGTAAATGCATATGAAACCGAATAAATAATGTTGACTTTGAATACGTACGCCGATTTTGTATTCTGTGTTAACAGAATACAGTTAATACAGGGGTTTTCAACCTGGGGGATGCGCGCCCTGGAGGGGGGCATTATGACAGGGGGGGGCGTGGGGCAACCATGATCTTGCTTAATTATTACTGCATTTTTCCGACTACAAGCTGCTACTTTTTTCTCTCCCTAAGAATCCAGTGGCTTTAATAACGAAGAGCCTTGTTTATGGATGCCATTTTGTGTGTGTTTAAATTCTCTACTGATTTACCGCGTGTGTTCCAACAACACTCCTAAATTTCCCAGTGTATCCACGTTCGCTCGAGGTATGTTGTTCAACCGGTGCGCCCTCGGCCTCCCCCACCCTCCACACCGGGCACCGACTCGGTAGCCCGATGTCCGAATGCACAGTTTCTCTTTCACCCAGGAAGCTGTGGTGGCGTTCACTAAATAATTTCTAAAGGCTGAGATGTGTTACAGGCACTGTTTGAAAACAAGGTATGTAAAAAAAAAACATTTACGTCTCTCTGTGTAAATCCCGTGCTGAAAATAATTTTATCTCCAAAAGGGAGGCATGGCAAAAAAAAGTTTGGGAGCCACTGGGTTAATAGAATATGGTTGATAGGTTTGCTAATGTATATTAGTTTGATGTCAAAATTCAGATGTTACTGTGACTCTAAATAGGATCATTCCAATTCTTTTTTTTGTGTGTCTTTATTTCATTCCAGTTCTAACCTACTGAACAGCCTGCTCAAGAACGTTGATCAAGGTGTGCATAAGGTAACATTTGCAAAAATGAGTCTAAATGACCTGATTTGCTTGAGTAATTCTATCACATTATTGAAAATGTTCCACTATAGAGTGTAAAAGAAAGAAAAAAAACACGTCTAAATTGATCTGGATGCACACCAACGTTTAATGGGTTCACACGGAGGTCGCAGAGCATTATGTCAGAAATGTTAATTGCACTTGCTGTTAGTTTTTGTGTCACCCTGCTGCTGTCAGAATGAACTGAAAACGTGAGTGGAAAAACCTCTATGACAAAGGAGTTATTTTTAAAAGTCAATTAAACACATTTATACTGCAATGTGTATACATTTATATACACATTGCCCGGTTTAGCAGAGTTTGCTATGATACCATTCAGCTGATCCCTGGGGTGTCCCTCCAGCCCCGCAGAAGCACAATGGTGAAATAATAAATGAAATAGAACACAGCGACCAATATCCCCGCAAAGGAGCGGCTGAGAATATTAATACCAACACGGAACAGCAAACAAGGCACTTAGACATACAAATCGCATTGCCGCATTTGGATTAAAAACAAGATTAGCATTTGTGCTGAACGGGAAAGACCGTGCCTTTTCTGCTTTTTTTAGATTGTTTTGGTGGGTGCATCAGTAAACATAGACTGACTCCTAACTTGCTCAACAAAAAGCATTAACGCAAATCTTACATGGTCAATTACCCACCTGTTGACCTTAACCCCCCCAAAAAAAACCAGACAGTGTGTACATTCTTTTCTTATATAATGTACCACTTGTAATTGTGTTCCCATGTTGCAGAGCAAAGTTAACTACTGTCATTACACACCAAAAACCTAATTCAACAACAAACGCAAGGCAGATGTCCCAGAGTTAAAGTGTGATAATAACGTTACACCGAGCAACTCTTTTTCAGGTTCAACTCATCAGCAAATTCTTTTTATGTGACAAGTTTTATTCCTCGCCACTTTACGGCTTGAATATTAGCAAACAGAAACAGGAAACAGAGTGCACTGCATCTGTGCTTTGCCTTATGTGCCTCTTTACAGCCGACCAGGGGCGCTGTTCTGCCAGTGGCGCCACTTTTTTTTTTTTTTCCAACAGCGCAGTTGGTACATTTAAAAAGTAATACTGCATTATCAGCAGTGAGTAACGGCAGTAAAAATAATGCTGTAATTGTTTTCCCGTATCGGGTCATTTATTATTTCAAACATTACAGGCAGTGAAATGTGCAACGTTATTACTGCCAAACCCTAACGCTCTTTTTTAACTTCGTGATGTTTAGCTGTAGCAGATGGTCCCGAGCGACGTCAAATCGGCTATGTATGATCATTTTCCTCAAAATACAATCCTTTTTAGCTTCTGGCAAGATGATTTGTCACATCCCATCTGGCGTTGCTGATGAATGAGCTCAGCATCTTCTTTTCCGTGTCATACTCTTAGCAGCTTGTCCATGCTCCACACTGTGCCGCTGACATTTAAGGTCTTGTTCACACACCTGACATTTACATGCACACTGGGTCACCCTATCACAAGTGGTGTCAGCTTACACCAGGGAATAGCGTGCATGTCCCTGCAAGTCTCACAGCAGTGGATCCCGCTGCATTTTGTCTGAAATTAAACATCAGACGTGTTGTTTTGGAGTTTAGTGTGTGTACTCATGAAGATAACCCCCCAGAGATAAACAGCTCCATGGATTAGAGANGCTGTGATGCAGCAAGGTGTTCTCCCTACCTGAGAAAGTCGCTTGAGACTGTACATTTTTGCTTCAATCTATCATACGGGTGTAAATCTGAAACAGACAGCCGCTTGGTGAGTCTTCATTCAACAAACATACTGAGAAGGTTGTTGATGGGGCTTTTAGGATCACCCTCTTGTTTTTCCCCGGAACACCCAGCCTACTAATGCCATGGGACCATCGTCACCAGTTTCAGCCCAGGGTTTAGCGCGTCGGCCACACGGTCAGGAGATCTGTAATCTAAATTGGGTATGAAAAGGTGTGAATGGGAATGTGAATGGTTGTCTGCCCTGTGATTGACTGACACCCGCCCGTCCAGGGTGTACACCGCCTTCCGCCCAAAGTCAGCTGGGATAGGATTCAGCATAGCCCTACGACCCTAATGAGGATTAGGGGCCTAGAAAATGGATGGCTGGATACAGAAAGAATGTTGGTTGCTTTGAATTGTGTTCAGTTCATCACAAACCAACTCTTAAGTAGTTCCCTGTGATCTACAGTGAGCGGTAAACATGTATAGAATTATTTGAAGTTGCTAAATGAAAAGTTATGCTGGTTTATGACCAAAAAAAAAAAAAGCGCAAAAGTTAAAAGACACAAACAAAGTGAGCGACAGCTGCTGGTGAAGGTGGCATGGACAGGAAAATGGACACGGTACTAACCAGGACACACTGCTATGTTGCAGAGTTTGGTCTGTGTCTCAGGCCATCCGCAAGGCACCGCCCCGCCTTCGTTCACACACTTCCTGGTTCGAGTCCTGGAGCCCCGCCCACAGGTCACAGAGCACAGACTCCATGATGACCACTCGTCCCACAGCCCATGCACTGCAAAATGCCCACAAACGCACGCACAAACACACAACGTGGGGATGAGGAATGAGGGCGGGGTAAAGAGGGCGGGGGTCGTCACAGGCATTAAACGGGGTTAGAAATGTAGAGAAATATGGCAGATTAAATGCGAATGAGCACATTCCTTGAAAACATTAGACACTGGCAAAGAAATGGAGGTTAGGAATGGACGCAATCATGCAGCAGTGCAGCTTGAGGCATGAAAAGGAATTGGATAAATATATCTGCCTAATTACAGCAACTACTTACCAAATAAAAAGAACCAAAGGACACAAGACTCAAATTACAGCAGCACTTCACCTCCCAATTAAATGGGAAACGCTTCTCATGTGCCCTGCAAAGTTTTTCTCCAACTTGTGCATTTCATCTAATTTTAGCAACGCATGTAGCTATTGGGATAAATGAAAGTGGAATAAATGAGCGGCGGAGTTGCACAAAAGCCACGTCAATAATGAATGTGACCTCAAGACTCCTCTTGTGTTGCTTTATCATCGAGCATTACAGTGAGGACTGTCGACCTGATCCAATTTAGCCGTGCAGCAGTGGCTAAACAATCTGCAAACAGGAAGTGCAAACCAATGCATGCAGCAATTCGTTTTCTAAAACTGGATATAGTTCAGAGCAGTACAGAGCAACAAATGATGCGTGTCCTTAATGGTTGAATAAGAAAATTATATATAGAAGAGTGAGGGGGAAACACATTTGGGCAAAAGAGAGTGCAGGAGAAATTTTGAGGACGAAGCCAGTTGGCCTTATGTTGAGCAAAGCTAAATAAATCATCGCAATAAATAATTAAGTCTTCTCTGTGAAGGAATGCTCAACGGAGCAGGAGAAAGAGGCAAAGAAAGATGGTGCTATTAAATAGTATGCAGATGTGAAGTTGTGCTGGTAAATAACTGGATTTTCTGAGATTTAGCCATCAGTGTTTATCTTCTAAAGTGGGAACCTGTTATCACTTTGCCTCATTTGCGGAGTATTTGTGGTAATACAATGTCAAAGTCTGAAAGAATGAGGCAAGTCCCTGTGATGATTTAGAAAGGCATGACTTTGTGCATGTAGAAGATGAGAGATTATTTTTAAGGATGCTTTGTCACTGCATTGAGGGCGGAGGTAGACTTCACTTCCTCCATCTCCACCGACGTTCCGCGGTTTATCCGTTTTCTGCCTCACCGACTCGATGAAATCAAATCAGCACATAAACTCTGCAACATTGATCACCTTCCTACGAAATCAAGTCTGCCGGCTCGTACAGATATTGAAAAGCTGTTGGAGAACCGAATACATATGCAAGTCAAAAACAAGGCATAATCAATACAATCTACATCCTTAAAAAAAATGAATGCATGTGATACGACCAGGGTATGATACCTTTTGTCCAAAAAAAAAAAAATCAACAGGGTCTATCTTAGCACTAAAGCCTAAGTCACAATGGTCGTACGTGTTCCTACGGGTGGTCGGTGCAAAAAACGCAAGAAAAGCACAGAGGGTGCCGTTCCTGCTGATTTTTGAGTTGTAGACTGACCGCAGAGGTTCTTGTCATGTAAAACAAACTCTAAGGGCGCTTACATTTTTTTCAAGTTGCAGGACAAACTCACGCACTTCCTACGTCTTTGTGCGTCGTCCATACGGACAACATGTGTCTTCCGTATGTTTCGCTGGTGTCCTGTTTTGGAAAAATGTGAGAATAAGCAAATTGTACGTTTTTTGGCCTAAATGAAGCACTTTCGAGCAAATATATTGATAAATGAGCTAAAATAAAAATTATAAGGCCTTCAGATATGATACATGTACGATACACAGGTCACTAGGTGTCCATAATGTTACCTTGATAGGACAATAACGACCGCTAAAGAAATCAGAACAACAACAAGGAACTTTCCCAAAGGCAACATGTCTGAGTCAAATTATTTTTGTCTTACTTTAACTTATTATGTCAAGTATATTGGGTAACACACAGGTAAAGGTGAGTATAGGGGTGTTATTTCATTTCTAGAGGGCTCTACTAATGTTAAATATTGTATTTAGAAAGCCATGAACAGATTTTCTATGCTCTAATATGTATATGTATGTACATTATCAGTATAAAATATGTATTTTATAAATAAGGACTGTTACTGAAATTTACTAATCGTGGCTGACACAGCAGCTACAGTCTCCAACCTAGATATACAGTAATGGTGTCCTAATTAAACAACAATGCTGGTGTCAATCCTGCAGGTATTATACCATTAAAGTTGCATCTTACTTACAAACACACGTAGTCTCCAAGACAGAAGCGTGTTCAGGAACAAAAGCATCCAGTATGTATGCTCTATGTCAGGGCTCACCAACGCGGTGTCCGCGAACACCACATGAGGCGCCCGCAAGGCTGCTTTTCATTCAGGTTTTTTTATTCGGGTTTCCAGTTAACAATGTGAGCACATTAGAAAGAAATGCATTCTGAAGTACAAAATGTCAGTTGTGTATACCAACATTATGTTAATGTTGTAATAAAACAAGCATGTATTTAGTTGGTTTGAGTTTTATAAGCTATTGAAATAAATTCATAGATGCAAATTCAAAAAACCGGTAGTTCTTGGCCATTTTCATTTTGTAAAAGTAGCTCAGCTCTCACAAGAAAAAACCTTGGTGATGCCTGCTTTATTTCATTTAATGCAGTGATTTCCAAAGATTAATCTTTTACAGAAATGCATGCACAATTACAGTAGCAGGACACTAAGCAATCAAACACCAAGAATTAAGACAAAGGTAAAGCGCAATTAAGATGTGCAAGGATAATAAGACACCTGCATCATACTAACCCTTAAGATGATCATCATTACTGGTATTAGTGCAGGGTCAAAGCACAACATGCTGCATTATTTATGTGTTCACGTTTATGCAATGAGTTCAAGACTCAAGCGTATTGTTTGAATGATTACTGGATATGTGGAGCTATTGCATTTGACTATGCACTGGCCCAGACATGTGCTGAATAAAGCCACATTGTTTTACACCATGTTTTAAATGTCACCTAGTTGCGAATCAGCAGTAGCTAAAAGAACTGAAGTGGAGGTAGGACTTGACTTTGCATGCACAAATGAAAGAGGGAAAAAGTTCATTTGCTCAGCCACTTAATGCCTAGTTGGCTTTAACAAGAACACGATTATTTGCTAAAACGGACTCACTATCACTTCCATCTGGGAGTGGAGGAGGTTACACAAAAAACACAAGTAAAATGTTCTTTTACACGTCATTGCCTTTCTGTTCATGCTAGTTTTTGATGATGTTGCACACGCACAAAAAAGTGCCCAAAGGCATATCCACCCACACTCACAGCACACCAACAGAATTCACTAAGTTTAAAAAAAAAAACATAAACAGAGAGCAGGGAAAAGAAGGAGAAAGAAGGAGAAAAAGAAACAACAATTCTGACAAGCCAATCTAGCAAATAAAATATGCACAGTGCATTCTCTTCACCTCAGGATATCTGGGGGGAGACCCGTTTGTGCCTTGCTTATTCGTTGGGAGTAAATGCATATGAAACCGAATAAATAATGTTGACTTTGAATACGTACGCCGATTTTGTATTCTGTGTTAACAGAATACAGTTAATACAGGGGTTTTCAACCTGGGGGATGCGCGCCCTGGAGGGGGGCATTATGACAGGGGGGGGCGTGGGGCAACCATGATCTTGCTTAATTATTACTGCATTTTTCCGACTACAAGCTGCTACTTTTTTCTCTCCCTAAGAATCCAGTGGCTTTAATAACGAAGAGCCTTGTTTATGGATGCCATTTTGTGTGTGTTTAAATTCTCTACTGATTTACCGCGTGTGTTCCAACAACACTCCTAAATTTCCCAGTGTATCCACGTTCGCTCGAGGTATGTTGTTCAACCGGTGCGCCCTCGGCCTCCCCCACCCTCCACACCGGGCACCGACTCGGTAGCCCGATGTCCGAATGCACAATTTCTCTTTCACCCAGGAAGCTGTGGTGGCGTTCACTAAATAATTTCTAAAGGCTGAGATGTGTTACAGGCACTGTTTGAAAACAAGGTATGTAAAAAAAAAACATTTACGTCTCTCTGTGTAAATCCCGTGCTGAAAATAATTTTATCTCCAAAAGGGAGGCATGGCAAAAAAAAGTTTGGGAGCCACTGGGTTAATAGAATATGGTTGATAGGTTTGCTAATGTATATTAGTTTGATGTCAAAATTCAGATGTTACTGTGACTCTAAATAGGATCATTCCAATTCTTTTTTTTGTGTGTCTTTATTTCATTCCAGTTCTAACCTACTGAACAGCCTGCTCAAGAACGTTGATCAAGGTGTGCATAAGGTAACATTTGCAAAAATGAGTCTAAATGACCTGATTTGCTTGAGTAATTCTATCACATTATTGAAAATGTTCCACTATAGAGTGTAAAAGAAAGAAAAAAAACACGTCTAAATTGATCTGGATGCACACCAACGTTTAATGGGTTCACACGGAGGTCGCAGAGCATTATGTCAGAAATGTTAATTGCACTTGCTGTTAGTTTTTGTGTCACCCTGCTGCTGTCAGAATGAACTGAAAACGTGAGTGGAAAAACCTCTATGACAAAGGAGTTATTTTTAAAAGTCAATTAAACACATTTATACTGCAATGTGTATACATTTATATACACATTGCCCGGTTTAGCAGAGTTTGCTATGATACCATTCAGCTGATCCCTGGGGTGTCCCTCCAGCCCCGCAGAAGCACAATGGTGAAATAATAAATGAAATAGAACACAGCGACCAATATCCCCGCAAAGGAGCGGCTGAGAATATTAATACCAACACGGAACAGCAAACAAGGCACTTAGACATACAAATCGCATTGCCGCATTTGGATTAAAAACAAGATTAGCATTTGTGCTGAACGGGAAAGACCGTGCCTTTTCTGCTTTTTTTAGATTGTTTTGGTGGGTGCATCAGTAAACATAGACTGACTCCTAACTTGCTCAACAAAAAGCATTAACGCAAATCTTACATGGTCAATTACCCACCTGTTGACCTTAACCCCCCCAAAAAAAACCAGACAGTGTGTACATTCTTTTCTTATATAATGTACCACTTGTAATTGTGTTCCCATGTTGCAGAGCAAAGTTAACTACTGTCATTACACACCAAAAACCTAATTCAACAACAAACGCAAGGCAGATGTCCCAGAGTTAAAGTGTGATAATAACGTTACACCGAGCAACTCTTTTTCAGGTTCAACTCATCAGCAAATTCTTTTTATGTGACAAGTTTTATTCCTCGCCACTTTACGGCTTGAATATTAGCAAACAGAAACAGGAAACAGAGTGCACTGCATCTGTGCTTTGCCTTATGTGCCTCTTTACAGCCGACCAGGGGCGCTGTTCTGCCAGTGGCGCCACTTTTTTTTTTTTTTCCAACAGCGCAGTTGGTACATTTAAAAAGTAATACTGCATTATCAGCAGTGAGTAACGGCAGTAAAAATAATGCTGTAATTGTTTTCCCGTATCGGGTCATTTATTATTTCAAACATTACAGGCAGTGAAATGTGCAACGTTATTACTGCCAAACCCTAACGCTCTTTTTTAACTTCGTGATGTTTAGCTGTAGCAGATGGTCCCGAGCGACGTCAAATCGGCTATGTATGATCATTTTCCTCAAAATACAATCCTTTTTAGCTTCTGGCAAGATGATTTGTCACATCCCATCTGGCGTTGCTGATGAATGAGCTCAGCATCTTCTTTTCCGTGTCATACTCTTAGCAGCTTGTCCATGCTCCACACTGTGCCGCTGACATTTAAGGTCTTGTTCACACACCTGACATTTACATGCACACTGGGTCACCCTATCACAAGTGGTGTCAGCTTACACCAGGGAATAGCGTGCATGTCCCTGCAAGTCTCACAGCAGTGGATCCCGCTGCATTTTGTCTGAAATTAAACATCAGACGTGTTGTTTTGGAGTTTAGTGTGTGTACTCATGAAGATAACCCCCCAGAGATAAACAGCTCCATGGATTAGAGACAATATTAAAATACTAAATAATGCTAAAGCAGTCATTGACATCTGTGCCTTTTAATTTACCATAAATTCTCTAGTGGTGACAATAAAGATGCATATTTAGCGTTGCGAAATCAAGGACATCCTTCCATCATTCTCCGCCAACATATTCAGAGGTTAGAGAGGTTCACTGTCACCACACGGGATGTTGTTGCTAAGAAACACGTGGGGTTTTTTTTTGGTCTTTGAAGACAAGCTTTTAGCATGTGAACTGGTTGAAAGGATTATCGATGACTCCTCAGCCTATTCCCAGAAGAAAAGATGACTTGACGTCTTTGTCTGCTAATTAGTACAGGTCTTGTAGTAATAGACCTTTCAAAATATATCTTGAGAACTGTCTCGGATAACGCTGTGCATGCAGTGCACGCAGAGAACAATCACTTGAAAAACACACACACTTCACAGAAAGTGTGTTGTTGTGTTGGAAAACACAACAGGCGTAGGTGAATGCGTAGAATTGAACTTTTTTTTTTCCTGAACTATATTAAGATCAGTGCCTCAAAATGATGTATACTGTAAACACTAAAAGAAAACAATCAACCACAGGACTGATTAGCTTCTGAGAATGCTGGGAAGATGGACATTTCTCACCCGGTGTCCCAACCTATACAAGTATGGAATCTTGTGTGTATACCAATACTGTATAAAATGTATCAGAACAAAAAAACGGATGAAATGTATATCTTTTAAAAGTCATGTTTGCAATATATAAGTTTGAGACACTTTTTCCCAACGTGTGTGTGTGTCCAGAAGAAAGGTTCTGTTCTTGAAACCACGGTATATAACGATCCGTTTTAACCACGATTCGATTCGTATCACGATTAGTGGTTGCCGATTTGATTCGAGGACGATTTTGGTTAATTAGGAACGCTACCATCCGAAACGATTCATTAACTTTAAATCGATGCAGTAGCTTTTTAGCCAAAAAATCAAGCAGTGAAATAAAAAGCTGGATACGGGACAGTGCAAGTGAAGTTTCCTAAATTCCCCTTGCATTTTTGAAGAGAAGCAGGTATACATTAATTATGGATGTAAAGAAAAAGGTAAAGAAAAAATCATGGCAGATGCATTTACGTTTTATTTGAATAAATTGCAACCAACACTTCAGGTTGAATTAACAAAGAATAAATTAACAGGTTGAAACTTTAATTTGATGATTCATTCAATTCTCTAACCAAAGTATTAAAGAAGTTATTTCACACCTCCAGATTTAAATGAATTTTTATGTGCAAATAGATATAAAAGTGAATGAATATCCTACATATTGCAACATCTGCACAGACACTGTTAAAGCTGTGAGGTGGTGTTTGATCAACACGCTTATCATTGCAAGAAAAATGGAACACACGCCAGAACAACAGTAGCTCCCAAACCACAACCCCCCCAGTCAACCAGAACACAAACATGCACAAACTTAACACTCACTACGTACCTTTTATCTTGTCCCGGCGCCCCCATCCATGACTTTGAAAGGCTTCAAGTTGGACTTAACGTTGGATGTGTTCCAACACTCAGTATCAATTCCATACCAATTTGAAGAGGAAGAAGTAATGTAGCTAACAAGCATGTATGCCAATGAAAATGCATCCCATATCCTATAAAAAATAGCATATCTTAGGATGTCCACACAGACTTTTCTAACAAAGTGCGCACGCTCAGCGTCACATGGCATCATCCGTGCGCCCCAGTCAACAGGCATGACTTACAACAAATCAAATTGTTACAAGGGTAATGTTTACATCTTTATAATAAAAAAAAAACACCCATCCCAATAAAACTTGCAGTGCTTAAATCCAATTCTTTATTTCCTAGTATCAATTAAATCGATGAATTACCTTTCAAACGATCGTTAGATCAATATACATCGTCTGGGATGGCAATTTGGTCAATACAAAATATATACATATATATTTATTTATATTTACAGTATATACACACACACAGTACATATATACACACACACACACACATACAGTATATATACTGTACATATATGCTGTATATATACACACATAAATGAAATTCTTATTTTAGAGTCAGCTCCAGAACCCTCCCCTGCTGTCTCTCTTGAGTATGTCTCACACAATCATTTTTTTACTGATATCGATACAGATATACCTGCTTCTCAATGCCTATGCCAATATTTTTATACACGGTAGTGTTCAAAGGAATAGCAGTCCAATGTAACTAAGCAGAATAATCACTGTCACCAGCATATTTGTATACTAGTTTAAAAGACCCTTATGGAAAAAAACAAGATGAGTGACCGCACCTCGCCCAACGTGGGATACCGGGGGCTCACCCTGGAGCCAGGGCTGGGGGGTGGTTAGGCCTTCATCCGTGGGGCACGGCTGGGCCCAGCCCAAAAAAGCCACACCCCCCACAGACCCACCACCTGCAGGGGCAAGCATAAGGATTCGGTGCTATGCGATTTGGGTGGCGGTCGAGGGCGGGTGTCTAGGGAACCTAGACTTTGGCGACCAAATTTGGTTCTAGGGACATGGATGTCACTTCTCTAGTGGAAAAGGAGCCCGAGCTCGTGGAAGAGGTAGAGACATTCTGACTAGATATAGTCGGACCCACCTCGACCCACAGTTTGGGTTCTGGAACCAAAGTCCTTGAGAGGGGGTGGACCTTGTTTTAGTCTGGAGTTGCTGCAGGGGAGAGGCGGCGAGCTGTTGTGGGTGTATTAGCAAGCCTCCAACACAGAGGCTTTGTGCCTATGTGTCTCGCCGGGAAAGTCTATTTCAGGGTGCTGGAGAGAAGGCTACGCCCGTTAGTCGAACCACATTGCACAGGAGGTGCAATGTGGTTTTCTTCCCAGTCGCTAAACACTGGACCAGCTCTACACCCTTGCAAGGGTACTGGAGGGTATGTCGGAGTTTGCCCAACTGGTCTACATGTGCTTTGTAGACTTGGAAAAGGCAATCGACCTTGTCCCCCGTGGTGTCCTGTGGGGGGTGCTTCAGGAGTACGAGATTGGTGGCTACTACGTGCCATTCGGTCCTTGCACAATGAAAGCAGGAGTCTGGTTCGCATTGTAAGCAATGTTTGTTTCCGGTGTCAAGTTTGTTTCCGGTGAACGTTGGGCTTTTTTAAGGCTACCCTTTGTCACCGATTCTGTTCAAAACTTTTATGGACAGAATTTCTAGGCGCATTCAAGGCGTTGAGGGAGTCCAGCTTGGTGACCTTAGGATCTCATCTCTGCTATTTTCAGACGATGTGGTCCTTTATACCACTTTATATACTTAATCTGGTTAGTCACATTGGACTGCCCTAGGTGAAAAAAAAAAAAAGTCACATTGGACTGCTATTATTTTGAACACTAATTTATATATTATTTTAAAATTTAGATTGGACTGTAGTTTGTGTATACTTGGAGGTAAGAACAAATCAACAAGGGGTTTAGTAGTTGACAAAAGCCGATCTTCAGTGATAGTAAAGGGCTGGCCATCCAGTTGTCCAGCCAAATCAAATATTGCTTTAGCCCCTGGGTCATCTCTGGTAAACTTTTTTGCACTTTTTAAACGATGCGGTGATAGGAACAAGCCACGGGCATCGTAGCAATCATGGTGTTCAGGTGTCTGATAAAGTCTGATGCGTTGAAGCTCAATGTTTCTTTCCCTCGTTATGAAATGTTTGCAGAGCATTTAACAAAATATCTTTCTCTGAAACAATTCCCACATGATCAACTCCATGTTTGTTTACAAGTGAGTTAAAGGGCACGTTACCACAGCATGTCAGCATGTCATAGAAAAGGAGTGCTTCATTTTCTCACGCTCACCTACCAGCACTGTATTATGGGTAACCGTGCCTCAGTACAGCTTTTTAAAAAATTTTTGGTTATGTTAGATATGTTTTAATGTTGTGGGGTTTTGTTAGTATGACGTCAAAATTCCTCATACCGGCCTACTAATTATCATGCACTAAATTTGAATTATAAACTTTAAACTTTAAATTATAAAATATATAGGTACTCACCACTAACCAATGATAATGTAAAACTATCAGTGAAGAGATGGAATTGGAGTCACGGTGTAACCAGTCACGCCACACAACTATGATGCATTCAAGGACCGGCAAATGAAGAGTGAAATCTCAATGCTTGGCGAATAAACATTATCAGTGAAGCATAAAGTCTAAATATTGTGGGTACATGGATGCTGTACATTTTACCTGTATTATGACATATTTATAAATTATTACCAACTTATGGCATTGAGTGTTTTCTGCAAAAAAAAAAAAAAATCTATTTTTGCCAAAAAAATATATCGCAGATTATACACACGCCGTATTTATTTATTTGGGTCAAAAATCTGTAAATGTGCAGAGAGCTGTACAGTGCAGTATTGTATCTTACTGCAAGACTTATTGTGCTAAATAGAAATTTACTTTAACCATTAGTAAAAAAAATTTTTTCCATTGCCTTTTGCGGCCAAGCCAGAGGTTAAACAATTTGGAATATTTTGTAAAATAAATGAGCACTAATACCTCTACATTATTTAACTCATTCTATATAACTAGCAATATCATGATATTTAATTAAAATTCTGTTGAAAGCTCCATTGACATACCTGAGCTTATGATCCCCGGTTCACCCGGACAGGAAGCGGTATTGTTGCACATGCGTGTCTCTCGCAGGGCACCGCTGCACAGTGTCCCGTAAGGAGAGGAAACACACGAGCGCGTCCTCACTTGCCAGCCGTGCCCACACGTGAGAGAACACATACTCCACTGGGACCACTCTTCTGCTGCAGGGTCGCCTATAGATTTGGACACAAAGGCTAGTTCTCATCTAATGTTTCAAAAGGAGGGCACTTTCAGGACAGTCCCAAAATACAAAATCCATCGTTTGTAGTCCCTTAGCTTTAAGTTTAAATCACAGGATAACCATATACCCTATAGCCTACTAACACAAATCCATTGGAAACTACAATAAAATATAGCATAGCAAATATAGAGCATCATAATAGCTGTTTTATAATGGTTCAAAATAAACACAGTATTCTTCCTAGATAGAGATTATTAGGTATTAAGTAATACCACATCTCTTGAAATTGTTTTTCGAGTACAGCGTTCTTTGATAGAGGCGTGATCACATGGCAGAGAAGGAAATCAAATTAATTTCATGTCCGTTAATCGCATTACATCTTCATTAACATGCCGTGAGTCAGGGTTTAAGCTCATCCCCGACGCCTGGAGGAACGGGAGAATGGGAACGGCGAAGAAGCAAGAGGCACACAAGAGAGGACAGAGAGAGACAGAGCCGAGGGTTTTCCCTGACAGAAGGGGCTTTCTGCTGCACACAGTGAGAGCGCCGAATATGTGCGCGTGTGTGTGCTTGCAATGTGTGACCGTATGCTCATAGGCGCAGGGCGACCTGTCGGGATGTAGGTCAAGGCGACACTGTGTAATGTCATGCATTTAAAAGCACAGCTCAATGCACATAAACACTTGACATTTTTGTCTTATATTTAATAGATTATGCCATGAATTGTTAAAAAAATTCCTTCTTTCTGTTCAAACAGAGTTACGTAAGACACTCCGCATATTCGCAAATGCCAGCGGTCAACATTGGCTTGCAACTCGAGGCTCTCGAGGGAAATGCGGACTGTGGATTAATACGGACCTTTTATTTTTAAGTTAAAGGGATTTGGTTTTTCACTTGTGCATATATACACACATTACGCACCTGTTTGTGCCTGAAACACACCTGGCTGGTCAGCTGATCTTGGTCTTTGCGTCTTCACCTTCAGGTCATCGTCATCATATGGGTCTAAGAGAACAACAAGAATTCTGTTAAGTTCTGTTTTGGCCTTTTTTACCCCTCTTTTATCACATCAGCTATTTTAGTGAGTACCCTCAATGAGAATAATCATCTGTGTGTTATCTACTGTATTACCTAATAAATCATTATTATGAAAATACACTTTATGATAATAATAATAATGAAGCTCAACGATTTTCATTTATGTACCAGTCTTTGTCTATTTACATCAGGGCTGTCCAGATTTCCTTTGATAGTTATAACAAAAATTTACAACACAAAACAGCATATAAGTATACATACTTATAAATTTAAAAGCAAATGTGTGCATTTTTATTACTTGCTAGTATCAACAGTTTAGCTTTTCCGAGTTACGTTATGATTTTGCTCTGTTTTTTCACTTTTGCTGGGATTTTGTTTATTTTATTTGTGCAATGAGAAACATTCCGCATATAACCACCAAGCCACATTTTGGACACCGATGCATGTTTTGCCAGGAAGATGTGGTGCAGCAAGGGAACAAAGGATTGGGTCCAAACTCTACTTTCTTGGCGCTGTTGGTCTTTAACTGGGTTGCATTGTAGAGATTTTTTTTTTTTTTACAGTGTTTAGATATGCATTTGCACAGCGGTAAAGGGCTAGAGCTCTGTTGTTGATGGCTTGTACCTAATTAAAGAATAAATGCATGGCATAAGAGACACTTATATGCACAAGCTTTATATGTGAACACACACCTCTTTCTCATTTCTGTGGGTTTTAAAGATATAAAAACAGATTTAAAAAGCTAGCTAATTAATGCATGTCATTACACATGTACACCTATTCCGCCTACAAAGCCCGCTAACTAAAACACCTCCAAAAACCTCCAAAAAATGTTATATACAAGCTGTGACCATGTAGTCTCAGGTACATTCATGATAGCCTGTAATTGTTGCAGTATTGTGCCGTATGTTAGTCATTTTGAATATTACTGGAATGGTCTTACCGGGCACATTGATTTCACTTAGTAACAAAAAAACAAATGCTACACAAATGATGTAACATTATGCAAATTGAACGTTGTTTTTTTTTTCAGAAGGTTTATAGGTGGAATAGATGCATCCCATTATGTGCATACAACTCTTTTTATATGTTTTATATCTCTAGAACGCACAGAAAAGGGAAATACTTGTGTTTCACATCTTATGAGGATTGTGGATGATGGGCAAATTCTCTTATAGAAAAAGTGCAGTTTTCCTTTAAGGGTCAAGTCAAGTCCGAGTATCTACATGAGTTGACAAATCTTAAGTAAATTTGATCAAATGTAGAATAACCACAGCTTGTGCTTGAACAACAAGTAGCAAGCAGCTGTTTAATTCCGCTGCAAAAAAGAAAACAAAACAGCCACATGTCACTCACCGACACTGACTCAGAAAATAGGAACACCACGGCTGGTGAGTAGGTTGGATTGAAAGGGATGCCTAAGGCACTTTCAATAATGCCTTGTACCCTGTCACTTCCACATTACTGCATTATCATTCATTGTAGTGATGCCGTAGTTCACAGTCTTGATTGGTTTCTGGCCGCCGTGTTGCAATACAGCTTTTCCCCAATGTCATGTTTTAATCTTGGTGTCAACTCTACCATTGTTGTTTTATAATCAGTACTATAGGAACAATCTTGTAGATAAAAAATTACAATATGTTACATTTACCGATAAATTTTTCCTCCAGAGCAAAGTACTTTTTCCATTTTGGATGCACCTAATTACTGATGCTAATAAGCCGCTGCATGCAAATGTAGCGCAGTCTTACAGTATATTTGTCAAGCTAGAACAAATCCAGCAATCTACTTGTGACAAGTTGTCTTGACAGACTAAAAGTGCGGCTGGCGACTCACTCTGACACTGACAGCCATACATAACAAGACAGCTTCACAAATAATATTTTGACATTTGAAGGTACTGTGATGTGGTGCGTTTTGAAAAAAGGGATAAAAAGAACAGCTACTGGGATTTTAGTAGTGAGCACAATGTCACTGTGAACTCTGTGAAGTCAACATAGTCGTGACAGTGATTGGGCGATGTGGTGCCTCAGACTGACAAGGCCTCAGAAGACACAGGTTTTCTTTTAAAAAGTGATAACTTAAAAAAAAAAAAAAGTGACGTGTTGACTGTGACTAGCGAACCTAATACGTTGGGACCAAAGACCGGGTCAGTAAAACTCAACACACTGGGGAGATGGGAAACTTCCATCCATCCGTTTTCTATACCGCTTATCCTCATTAGGGTCGCGGGTATGCTGGAGCCTATCCCAGCTGACTTGGGACCAATTAACCTAACCAATCGCCAATTAACCTAACATGCATGATTTGGAATGTTGGAGGAAACCGGAGTACCCGGAGAAAACCCACGCAGGCACGGGAAGAACATACACAGAGATGCCCAACGAAGATTCGAACCCAGATCTCCTGACTGTGAGGCCAACATGCTACCCACTCCTCCATTGTGCGGCGAGAGGGGAAACTTAACATTCAGAAATCTTTCAGCACACAGACATGGAAAATGGAGTCACAGCATATCGGGTTGCGTTGCATGATGATGAAACTGCAGACGAGTCTTTAAATGGTGAAAATCTGTCAAGTAAAACCCGTTGAATAAACTTCATCATAACATTATTTGTAAATACTTTTGACAAGGGAAGGCAGCTGCTCTCAACGCAAAAGTAAACAGGCAATGAAGCATGACAACATCTTCCTATTGGTGGAAAAAAGGTTGTCAGCAAATCAATCAAAGCATGAGTATCCGTTTGGTTTCACGAGGTTTGTGTGTGCTTGATAGGGGAAGATTTATATATATATATATATATATATATATA
>QODF01000030.1:2088586-2112266 GCA_024372805.1 Oostethus manadensis
TCTCCATGGACTATGATGTTTGCAGATGACATTGTGATATGTAGTGAGAGCAGGGAACAGGTGGAGGAGAAGCTTGAGGGGTGGAGGTTTGCCCTGGAAAGGAGAGGAATGAAGGTTAGCCGCAGCAAGACGGAGTACATGTGTGTAAATGAGAGGGACCCAAGTGGAAGAGTGAGGTTACAGGGAGAAGAGATAAAGAAGGTGGAGGATTTTAAGTACTTAGGGTCAACAGTCCAGAGCAATAGAGAGTGTGGAAAAGAGGTGAAAAAGCGTGTGCAGGCATGCTGGAATGGGTGGAGAAAAGTGTCGGGTGTGATGTGTGATAGAAGAGTTTCAGCTAAAATGAAAGAAAAGGTGTACAAAACTGTGGTGAGACCAGCGATGTTGTTTGGTTTAGAGACAGTGGTTCTGAGGAAAAGACAGGAGGCAGAGCAGGAGGTAGCAGAGATGAAGATGCTGCGGTTCTCTTTGGGTGTGACCAGGATGGACAGGATCAGTTATGAGTACACCAGAGGGAAAGCACATGTTAGAGGTTTTGGAGATAAAGTCAGAGATGCCAGACTGAGATGGTTCCGACATGCCCCGAGGATAAATAGTGAATAAATCGGTAGAAGGAAGCTGAGTTTTGAATTTCAAGGCAGGAGGCCTAGAGGAAGAGCAAAGAGGAGGTTTATGGATGTAGTGAAAGAGGACATGAAGGGAGTGCCAGTGCCGGAGAAGAGAATGTGGAAGACAGGGTTAAATGGGAGCAGTCGATTTGCTGTGACGACCCCTGAAGGAATAAGCCGAAAGGAAAAGAAGAGGATGTTACCAGAAAAGAAGAGAGCTAACCCATGCACTACAAAGAGTTTTTAAGGTGGTATATATTATGAAATAACAAAAAAGTATGTAACGATAAAAAACTACCAAGGACTACAAATGGTTAATGAACCTCAATATTTCAGCACCCGTATACAGTAGCCGTGAGGACCCACCGCTCTGCACACATAGATGCATTTTTCCTGTACATCAATTGGTGGTGTAGTTGAGTAATAAGTTTCTCTCTGTCATAAAGCTTGCTTGTTTTGGTTCAGGGCTGTTGCCCTAAGTCCAAGCCACTGGAGAAGTTCAATGCTATCCACTGACTGGATAAATTCCAAGTTTGGAAGGACATCTGTGTAAAACAACATGCACTTAATGCAAGTTAGAAACATGACTCACCGGAGTAATCAATTAGGAATGATGCTGACTGTAAAGAAGTGATTGTTGGAGCACACAGAGGGTAACAACCAGCTGAGGTGCTGTTAGTTTGCCGTCTCAAGAAGTGAGGCATCAGTTATGGGAAGTTGAGTTTCAGCCACAAAGACCTCTCTTACCAGGCACCAGTCCAATGCTGACAGAAACTATGTTTAGGTTGCAGGTCTTCTACCGACTCAGCAGCTTTACACAGTGTTCAGGCGGTGCTCAAACCACAATAATAGACTACACTTTAGTCACTTTCACTACTCTACGCCATCACATCAAGTCAACGCAAAAAACAATGAACAGTATATCTCTCTTAGGCACTGGAGCGCAGATATGCTTACACATGGCATGTACATACACAAACTGTGTTAAATAAACATTAAGACAGCACAGCAGAGCGTGTCAGAACACAAGGCAGCAGTCTACAATTTGGGATGGAGCCAGTAAAAGCCACGTCTATGTCGGACTTAAATCGGATTTAAGCCTGATGGGAAGTTTGTGCATGTGTGGTTGTTTGTGTTGCATGGGAGATCATAGGGAAAAAGCAATGTTACATTAAAAAAAATAGGCAAACACCAAAAAAATGGTTTGCTGTTGACTACCGTCAGCTGTTTCAGTGTGACGTCGCATAATGGATGTACACTTTCTGTAACACCAACAATCACAAATGCTTTTCTCGCCTATACATCCATTGCAGGTTCAAAGCTCTCTGGTGCTGTCCATTTATTCCATAGTCCATCTGGGAGGGCCCAAACTGATAGAAGCACACTCTAATGGACATTTTATAAGCTACTGGACAGATAGAGCCACTCCAGTCGCTTTCCCTCACCCCTTTCTGCCTCCAAAGCAGATATGAGAAGAGAAGTTGAATTAGATTGGTGCGGGACAGCGTCTCCCCGGCTATGAAGACCTTAAGGTCGTTTGTGTGCTTTCAAAATGGATTCAGAATCGAGTTTTCTCAAACCCACGGGCTGCCTGTGTATTTGTCTCGTCACCCACCCCCCCTCTGGCGCATGCACAATCACATATATACACAATGATCTGCACAACCCTGCCATACCTTCTGTGGCCAAATTTGGTTTGTTTCATTTCTCCTCATTTTCTTCGCTGCCCCATCTTCACCTGTTTGGCTTTCTCTTATGAGATATTGTGAAATTTTTCAGCTATTATTCTGCCTTAAAACCTTTCCTTCACCCCTCTAGCCTTACTTTTGCGAAAAGCGCATTAGAATATTAATAAATAATGGCAATCACAGGATGTCTATGAGTTAGTTATAGCATACGCAATAATAATAGTCAATTGATTTTTAGCACTTGTTGTTGTTGTTGTGGGGCGGGGGGTGATTCGAGTACAGATGAGGTGGTGACAGAGGCGGACCGGACAGTCAATATAGATGAAAATGTATGTGCTGATTCAGATAGTTACAACAGTGGTTGTTGTGATTATTAAATGCATTCAAATGTGCCAGACATTGTGTAAACGTGCAACATTGTGTAAACACGTCACCTTGACTTTGGTGACGTGTGCGCCTCTGCGCCTTAGTCTACCAAATTACCAAATTCTGTTTTACCACTGCGCAGCCTGCACCAAGCTGCGCAACCCACAAAATTAGAGCCCTGAAATCCCAGGCTTGTACTGGTGGATGGTGGATCTGTATTCATTTTATGCTTTTAATTTGATGTTGTTCCTGTCTTAAATCTTACAATTTAAATTAGCTGAAAAAAATGGATGCAGCCTCCCGAACTTTTGTAATGCAAAGTCAATCAAAAAAAGCCTGCAGCCTGTAGAGACACCTGTGTGCAGTGTGATGACCTGCTCTGTTAATTCATTCTGGAAGGTCCAACTGAAATGCACGCTAACCAAATCAAATTTTTCCATAAACAAATAGAAAAGCACAAAGAGAAAGCCAACCTCCGCCATGAACCAGTTTCCCCTATTTTGTGATTCACACCCAAATAATAACCTTAAATTTTTTTGAATGAGTCTTTAATACTTTGTGAGACCTGTTGGAAACTTTTTTCCCGTGTGTTATGACCATTTTTTGTAGAGTTACAGTATATGCACAAATGCCGAAAATGGTTCTATCTCGCAAATTCCTGGATCCAGATAGCGAGCCAGATCAGCTCCAAAATGTAATCAGTTCTTACCTAGCCCATTTCAAATATTCCTGAAAATGTCATCTAAATCCATTCCGAACATTTCAGGTTATTTTTAACACAAACAATGCAGGCAAAAACATAAACTGTGCTTGCGCTAGGCAGAGGTAAATAATGCAAATCCAAATAACACGTTACAAACACCCAAAAATATTACAACAAAACAAGTTTTAATAGTTTTAAAATTACACTTTCAGATGCAAAAAACAATTCAAAACACAAATGAAAGGGATAAATCAACATTTAACATCATTTTTACCATGATTGAAGACATAATTGTTGAACAAAACGGCTGTGAGGCAGCTTTTCAATGAGTTATTTCTTTAATTAAACAGTGTTTCTCAATTCTTTATAAAAATGTTGGCACTTGCAACTTTCTTTGGCTCCACTGCGGGTTATTTTGCAGCTATGATTGATAAGAAAAACCGAGACTAAATGTGTTAGTGAGGGAGGTGTAGTATATTAATAACATGACAAGATGCTTACCACCAGCCTCTACTCCGTGCCTGTGGCAATGTTAAACATTGATGTTTAGTTACTGGACATGCTTTAATTGTAACCATCTCAGTTAATTCAGACAGCACTGATCTAATCCTGATTGGACAGAAGAAAAAAAGATCCAGCTGAGGTTAGTTTTTTTTCAGTGGATCATCAGTTTTTCTGAAAGACTGTTGAACCAAAGGTTAGACTGATTTTGCCACTCTCCAGGAAGCTTGTAAGCTTTCAGATAATTTGGAAGACAACAAGAGCCAAATTCAATCTCAATCTCAAATTAAACTTGACTTTCAGATTTTACTCCGGCGTTCGTCCACACAGCGAGGTCGGCGTGTACAGACTAACTCAGAGATGAGAATTATCACCTGACAACAATGATATGGATGTACATGACTGAGCTGAGGTAACAAGGGGATGTTTGGTGGAAAGGATTATGAATCAGTGTCCCCTCAGTGTCGGGCTGCCAACTGTGCCCCTGACAGCAAGGTGAACAGAGTGAGTGGATGGTAGATCTCGGACGGACAGATGAAGCTGCCATGCAGTTCCTAAGACGCTGGTACCCATTGTTTTTCTACCCTGCATATTACTTTCTCATATTCAGTCGTGGGTGTGTTCTTCGGCATTCTCTATGTCCCATTTTCTGTCAGCAAAGCGTCTGCCAAGGATCCTCCCAGCCAGATTGTGTCGACTCACGTCGTTGTAATTTGGTCACACATGCCCATTCGTGTGTGACGAAAATTTCAGTATCAAACAAAGAAAAAGAGTCCTGTCTGCACACTGAAATGCATTCATGATACACACAAACATACAGGCAGTTGATTGTTTTGCATGGGTACTTACTGTAGCGCAGAGGGCATTGTTTACATAATTCACGCGACAAAAGCGTGTGAAGAGACTGTAGATTACCCCCATTGTTGCTGTTTACCAGGTAGGGAATACTGAAAACACAGATTACTTGTATCGGATTCCCTCCAGAAAACACACATACTCAGGCACCATTCAAATCTATCCAGTCTAAAAGAAGCGCCACTCCGAGTGGTAATATTTTGAGGTATAATAAGTTTGGTGTTCATGGATCTGCACCCAAGCATGCAACATCATGGCAGGATTAGTTTGGTAATAATGCAGTTTTGATTAGTGTGGCGATGGCTTGCCTTTCATTTTACAGACGGGTTTTTTAATGCTTTATGGTATGGCAGTAGTTGTGAGTTATTTTCTGCCATGCCCCCAATAGGAGACATGTTTTTTTCACGGTACCTCTGACTGGAAATATTATTGAGAACCAGTAATATTTATTTAGCTGTAACAAATTCAGAAGTTCATTGAGAATGACCTCTAAATTTCAATTAAATTCTTGAGTTGGATTTTGAATTGGAATTGTTATTGTTATTGTCTCCCCTGCCTTTCACGTCGCCCGGGCATTGTTAACAGTGAGACTCAAAAGCAAACCTTTTGTCTTTGTAAAGCCAAAGCATTTGAAGCAGCTCTTTTATGGGATTGCAGGAAAATATGCATAATGCTAAAAGAAGAACTACAAAACCAGAAGTAGTAAAAATAAAAAATAGATCTGGAAGAAAATATTACTTGATTTAAATATGTGTTTGCGAAAATATTATATAACTTGTTATTAACAAACAAAGACTGTGCATCGCTACAGTCTGAAACATCTCATAACACACACTTGTTTGTTTCATACTATTATGCTCAGCATGTTCTGTTCCGGATATTACTGCTACTGCTCGGGAGATAACCACATAAAGCCATTCAATTATCCACTTCTGCAGTTGCCTGTGTTTAACACCAACAATTTTCTTGTCTATGCTCGGCCATTACCGCAAAACAAACTTATGAGCAGCTGTCCTCTGTACCTGCCGTCCACTCATACAAACTCTACATCCACTGGAAAAACCCAATTTGCCTAGAAAATAGCCACTTTAGGCAGCAAAGCACATATAAGAGGCAAAATTGAACATGTTTTGACAGCAACATTAGTTTGTGATTCTTACTGCTTTCTTCATGCATCACAGCCATCTGATCAATTAGTCGCACGCTTGGAACTCCTAATCTTATTTGCTTAGGCATACAGGGCAGATGTTCCTATCATTAATTTTTACTAGTTTGCTGTCACTGCTCCTATCATCTGCTATGAAGTAAAACAACAGATATGTAAATCAAAATATTCAGACAACAATGGATCCACTTTTGCAGAGAGGCACGACATTACTGGTACTATTAAGTACATTAAGATCATTGGCTCACTGGTGTTGGGGATATTAACGGAAAGTATCCATAATGTCCGTTGTTTTCCATCTTAAAAATGACTCATATCCCTGGCGTTTTCAGACAAAAAGAAAAAAAATACAAATAAAAAAAATCAATCTTCTGCATCATTCTAAAGAATACATGTGTAACACATAACAGCCAGTGTGGCTGTGTGGAAGTATGTTGGTAAATCTCACATCGATAGGGTAATATAGTTTAGGACAATGTCATACAGTCTTTCTCTGCTTTCTTTATTGTGCCACATAAGTTATCTGCAATCAAATCTGCCTCACAACTGTGGTGACAAAATATAGATTTTTTCCCCCTTACCACGGGCTAGTAAAGTTCAAAAGCCCTTCAGTAAGACTTCTTTCACTTTTCCACAGTGTGCAATAATCCACGTGCAGAAAATGAACACCCTTAAATAGCCCAAGGTGAGAAAAATCTTGCTCTTTACAAGTCTTAAGAAGCTGCCAGGCCCACATCACTTTAGATGAGCTATGTCTGTTCTTCGCTTTACCATCCCTGCAACAACATTACCGGTAATTTGGTTAAAAGAAAAAGGAAATGCTGAACAACCACGTGTCTCAGTAAATTGTAGCCAGCAGTCAAGCCAACATAACTAATTGTGATAGCAGTCATGCAGCAGGAAGGAAGCACCACACTAAAAGAGTTAACTCATATAATATATAATAGCTGTCCAATGTGACTAACCAGATCACTGTTAGTGTATTTTTATTGCTACATGGCAAACAAGTTATCAGTAGGTGCAGTAGATTCTCAGAAAACAAACAAGACTCAGCATTCATAATATGCACGCTCTTAAGGCTGTGCAATTGGGCAATTAGTTGAAAGGGGTGTGTTGAAAAACATAGCAGTGTCTGTCGTTGACTTTACAAACTCAAAACTGTTCTGCACAAACTTTTTTGTTTCTTGGATTTGGAAATCCTGTCAATCACTAAACTAATATTTAGTTGTATGAGCACAATTTTTTATAACTGCTTCACATCTGTGTGGCATGCAGCTGTTATTCCACTCCAAGATTCTTTAACAACATTCCACAATTCATTAACATTTCTTGGTTTTGCTTCAGAAACAGCATTTTTGATGTCACCCCACAAGTTCTCGATTGGATTACCGTCCGGGGATTGGGCTGGCCACTCCATAACATTCATTTTGTTGGTTTGGAATTAAGGTTTTGCTCGTTCACTAGTGTGTTTAGTGTCTTGTTTCCTTGTTGAAACACCCATTTCAAGGGCACGTCCTCTTCAGCATAGGTCAACATGATCGCCTTAAGTATTTTGACATATGCAAACTGATCCATGATCCCTGCTATGTGATAAATATGCCCAACAACATAGTAGGAGAAACATGCCCATACCATCATGCTTGCACCACCATGCTTCACTGTCTTCACTGTGTACTGTGGCTTGAATTCAAAGTTTGGGGGTCTTCNTATTATTGGCACCTTATACTACCTGCACTAAAAACACTCTCATGCCTTTACTTATCAGTGATTTCAACTTTTTACTCAGGGTTCTATGTTTAGTTTGTTCTATGTTTATTTAATGCTCTATGTTTACTTAGAATTCTACGTTGCACTGAGTCGCCAAAGAAAGTTCCTAGTTTGTGAATTGTTCACTTACAATGGCAATAAAGTTTTTCTGATTCTGATTTCTGATTCTGATTCTGATTCTGATTTTGTTGGTTTGGAATTAAGGTTTTGCTGGTTTACTAGTGTGTTTAGTGTCTTGTTGCCTTGTTGAAACACCCATTTCAAGGGCACGTCCTCTTCAGCATAGGGCAACATGATCGCCTTAAGTATTTTGACATATGCAAACTGATCCATGATCCCTGCTATGTGATAAATATGCCCAACAACAGAGTAGGAGAAACATGCCCATACCATCATGCTTGCACCACCATGCTTCACTGTCTTCACTGTGTACTGTGGCTTGAATTCAAAGTTTGGGGGTCTTCTCACAAACTGTCTGAGGCCCTTGGACCCAAAAAAAAAAATTTTACTCTCATCAGTTCACAAAATGTTCCTCCATTTTCCTTTAGGCCAGTCGATGTGTTCTACCGCACATGCCTTTTTTTTAACAGTGGAACTTTGGGGGGATTCTTGTAAATAAAAAATCTTCACACAGACATCTTCAAATTGTCACGGTACTTACAGGAAACTCCAGACTGTCTTTGATCATCCTGGAGCTGATCATTGACTTATCTTTTGCCTTTATGGTTATTCTTCCATCCATTTTGCTACTTGTCTTCCGTTTTATACCATATGTTTCTTGTTTTGCTCTCCATTTTAAGGCATTTGAGATCATTTTAGCTGAACAGCCAATCATTTTTTGCACCTATTCACAGGTTTTTCCCACTCCAATCAACTCTTTAATCAAAGCACACTGTTCTTCTGAACAATGTCTTGAACGACCCATTTTCCTGAGGCTTTCAGAAAAAAATGCATGTTTAACAATTACTGGTTTCAACCTTAAATAGAGGCTGCCTGACTCACATCTGTTTTTTCACAAAATCCATCACTGATTGAATGCCACACCGCTATTATTTGAAAACACCTCTTTCAACTAATTCCCCAATTGCACAGCCTTAAGTGCGGGAACATCATGAATGCTGGGTCTGGTGTGTTTTCTGGTAATCTACTGCACCTACTGGTAACTTCGTTGCCATGTAGCAATAAAAATATACGAATAACAGTAATTAATTTGGTTAGTCACAATGGACTGATATTATTTTGAACACTACTGTATCTTCCCCAGGGACAAATTCTACGTAATATGTGTCAGCTAAAAAGAGGCCATGGGGATTTTAACACACCAAGCTTTGATAGTTTATGGGTGACTTTGCATAAAAATGTCACCAAGCAAGAGCTCATGTGAAATAAACTTTATCCACTATGACTCCTTCCTTGCCTTTAAATGTCCATTGAAATACTTGGTAAGTACACTTTTATCCCTGTTGAGAGTCACTGCTAGCACACAGCAGTAATGGAAATGAGAACCTTTAGTGTCAGGTCATTAGTCTAAATGAGGTGCAATGAGACTAAAAGGAGGTGGTCAATCATTGCCTGCACACTGAGGTTTTTTTTTATCCTTACAACCCACAAGTGCTGATAAACATGCATTGCTGTACTGCACAGATACCACCTTACTACAGCACATTCTGCTATACCTTCTATTGCACCCGTATTGCAGATAGGACCTGCAGCGGACACACCAAATTGCTCCGTCGATCATCGACTCCTCACTCCCGCAGGACCTGCCACACCATCCACTCATGCCATCTCTGCAAAATGGGTTTTTCGAAAATCACGGAAGATGGCTTACGCCAGACAGGACACTCCAACTATGTGAGACTTGTACACAACTGGACCATCAACACCAGAAATGTGGACACATCATTGACCCTGGGAAAAATTATAGTCCATTCTGTAGGTGTAGGTACACCAACATACCCTGGAGAGGAAATTCCATGGTAAACAATGCAGGGAATAACATGTGCTAATATGACTGTTCAACCAAGATACTGTGGCAGAAACATATTGGACAAGACACACAATACTTACAGATTTGGTAGTCATGTGAAAAAAACTGGGCAATAATTATGGCCCTCCCTACGCCTAAAATGCTTTGGTATGGGATGTAATGGAGATTACAAGCGGTATGATTATTAGACAACTGGTCAATGACGGATGTGCAATTGGTTGCCCATATAAGTCCCACCCGTGCCCCTGCAAAGATGTCTTGTTGGATGTTGTTCCACCAATCTTGCTCAAATTTTACAGACGTGTATGTCAGTCCCCAAAATGTGGGACCAATCAAACCTGCAACTCAAAACATTCTCTTCACAGTTGAAAGTGAGACCTGCTTACTGCGACCACTGTCAGCACTTTCCCCATTTTCCGAGTGCCTTTTGATGTTGAAGGAAACCGTACTCACTGACAAGTTTACTTTTTTGCAGTTTCTCAGTAGGAAAGGCCTACATTGTAAAGTGTTATGATGTCCATGTTCTTTTGTCTATCGTTAATTGCCTTTTTTTTTACTAGCACGTTACTTTTTCCAGCACAATACCGTTTAAACAATGCTCACAATGTTATGGTACCACAATGTGTTCCAGCACTACTTTTATGCTGACAGAGGGAGTTGTAAGTAAACAATAAATGCTAAGACCCCTGTAGGAATGGGTAGCACCAACTTTCAAAGCTTGATTAAACTCCATTGCGGCAGAAGTGCATTAATTTGTTAATCATTTTCTTGTTCCCTAAAAAAACATGTTGCATAATTATGAAATGTACATTATTTTTTCTGTTTTGGTAAACTTAATTTTTTATTTACCTCTGGCAGTTCACCACTTACCTTGATTTCAAGATGTTCACTGGATTTTAAATGCTTGAATTTTAAAAAAATAGAGTAGCCAGTATAGCATATCAGTACACTCATCACGTGCTACATTTATTATTAATTAATTAATTCATCATTACTGCACTGTTGTTGAATACAGCCTGGTATTAGTCAGAATATACGCACATATAACCAAATTGTATGCATTATAGGCCTAAATTCATCATTTTCAATCATAAAATTGGCCAAATCAACAAACATACAACAAACATACAAAAACATTTAGAAAATACATTATGTTTTGTAATATCTGTGACATTGTGTTCACTTTTATGAGGCTGGGCTTGAGAAATAACGCCAGGTAGATACTGTAAAGTTCCTTGCTGTTAGCAGTGTGGAGAGTGCCAGTGACTGGCTTGAATTGTGACTGACAGCAGCTCCTGTGTGAATGTTCACTGTGTTCCCGAAACCATTGCAGAACTATTTTACTACACTGGCCACTATGTGTCAGGAACATTACATTGGCGAGACAGAAGCCATCAAGTATCCTGTTAATGCTAACCCACTGTATGTAATGTTTTATTTATGTCTAAGACATCTTATTTTCTAGTATTGTGTCATCTATATTGGGTAATACAAGCGCAAAAGTGAGAAGAAGAGTGTTATTTCATGTCTAGGGGGCTCTATAATGGTATGAAAAAAATTAAGTATAAAAATAAAAATAAAGTATAAATAAAAATGAGAAGGAATCCTAATTCACGGAATTGATCGTAATAAATATGGGCTGAGTGTATTACCAACTGTGGTTTCAGAAAAATAAGTATAACTAAATACCTAAATAAGATTTGACCTTCGGCCTGGAATGGAAGAGTGGTGTCAATGTATCTTAGTTGCTCAGTCTTAGATCTTGCACAGGCACAGCCCCGCAGTGTGCGCCAAAAACACACTTATGCACAGTCTCAGGGAAGTTATTGACAATTAGTACCTAACGATGACAGATAGCACCTTTAATGTGCAACGGTGTTTTACAACCGCCTGCCAAAAATGTACTTATATACTGTTATACTAATGCTGTATCTGACCTTTTCTGGTTGCCCTTGTTTTTTTTTCTGTAGTCTCACAGTAGCTATTGTGTCACAGGAGTTGCGATAGCAAAATAGTAGAATTACTCATTCATTCATTCATACATTCATATTCTGTACCGCTTATCTTCATTAGGGTCACGGGGATGCTGGAGCCTAACCCAGCAGACTTTGGGCGAGAGGCGGGGTACACCCTGGACTGGTCGCCAGTCAATCGCAGGGCATAGTAGAATTACTGTCCAACAAATCAATAAATAGAATGTATAAAATATAAAAAATGTTTTCAAAAGGAAAGTGTTGAAATATCCTAATTAAGTTTAGTAGGAAGTAAATCCACTTATAATCTAGTGAACAGATACAGTACTGTAAGTCAAGTACAAAAAAAAAGTAGAAGACAGTTTACCGATAAGGTGCTCCTGTCCTTTTAACATATTATTGTGTCACATGTCCCATCAGTCACACTTCGCACCTGCCTGCTTTATATCAGCACTTTCTGACTTGCCCACTTTCATGACTGGCCTCAATCAGTCCTTTCACGACCAACCATGCCATCTTTTTTGTTCACCTCTCTATCACTTCTATCACTGTCAATGTCAGTAGGGGGGATATTTTCACTTCCTTCAGTCAACTCAGGTTCACAGTTGTCTGGACTGGGCTGACAAAAAAAGATGAATAACTTTTCTGCTGTATTGTTCCACGGGGCTGCACCTGGTATTATTCAGTTTTTAACATCTGACATCCCAATTCAGTAAAAATGTTCACGTTTTGAATGACTCTTTCATGACTAGTTGTGGCTCTAGTGAGCAGCCACATTCATTTAATTCCTGATTCCCGCCACATTGCAGTCCTTGTAAAATGCTTCAAACAGCACTCAGTAACAAACACACACACACACACACTAAGCAACATAGCAGCGGGTACATCTTCAGCTCTACTGGTGGTAGCTGTTCTCTACTGGAGCACGAAATGAAACACATAAGAGAATGAAAAGCAAGATTAGCGTAAAGATGGACTGAGCCATGCTTTGGGGGCCTCTCTTCTCTCCACAGGGGAGCCTTCCATGTGTTTAGTTGCACGTCTGTTGCTTGAGTGCGCTGGTGCTTCCTCAAACAAGTAGAGAAAGAAGAAAGAGAGCTAAACTGGTCTTCCAACAAGTACATGCACAACAGGTGAAGGCAACAGACACAAAATTTAAGGTCCCCTATTATGCAAAATGGACTTTTTAATGATGTTATAACAGGAATATGTGTCGCCAGATCCTGTTCATGACGTTACTGAAATCCATCATGTCCCTCACTTGTTTCATTTTTCAGAGGTACTCAAAAGGTCAGTTTTGAAGTTCCAGGTTTCCGTGACACCATGAAGTCTACAGTACTGTATAGCATAAACCAAGGTGTGTCTTCCACCATGGTGTAGATGTCAAAATTGTCCGCAATGGGACCTGTGAGACCAGTTTAGAATAGCTGAAAAATTGTATAATATGGGATTTTTAAATATCTGCACATTTCTACTTAAATAACAGGGATGATGTTTGACCAAAAAACAATGGGAGAGGTACTCTCCAAATAGCCACTAGAGTGCACTTGACCGATTCATATTTCCACTTGGCAGTGTGATGATATTATAGGGTCAGCTCTACAGCACTTTGGACTCTCACTGTTTCAACCCTCTGGGCTGCCCGAGCATCATTGCTCCTATCACAAGCGTAACGACCCCATTGTTGATAAGAGACTGGACAGCTGCCTGTGAAAACGACGGAAAACTAGCCTTTTGTTTCTCCACATCACCAAATACAACAGCTGTGTGCATGCAAGTGCTTCCCTTTTTGTGTCTATGAAGGCATCGTGAGTGTGTACGAGTGCATCTGTGTGCGTGAAGGAGCCAAGGGAAAGGGTAATGAGGACCACTGGGGCTCGTTTAAACTACCAGGGTTCACTAGCCGAGAAGCGTGCCTTGGCTCCAACCCACCCCTCTCTAGACTGACTTCCCAAGGCAAGGAACATCATAGGCAGCTCCAGTGCCTTCCAAGTCTTCTCATTTCCCCCCAACTTCACCTCGGGGCCCATTGCGATGGCTTTGACTCCATCCTGACCCTATAGCCTCAGAAGCCTGAAGAGTGAAGATGCATCGCGTGGGTTAGACGATCCCCTTGGCTCTAGAATGTCTTCCCACTTCTTCACAGTGACATTTCGATGTGAGATTGGTCTACTGATCAAGAGCTACACCTATGCTGTTAAAAATAGGCTGTTTCGTGCACAAATGTCTTGTCGTCTCTTAATGCGGCCCGTAACGTAAGACGCTCAACGCTGAGTGGCTCTTGATGGGCAACCTGCTGCCACTCGCACTTACATATGACATCACATTGAAAAATAACTACATAATCACAGTCCATTTCCATTTATTTCCTATTTCCAGCACTCATGGCATACAGTGTGCGGTAAATCTCATCTCTCTTTGGTACAAAAAGGAATGCAGGTGCACACACACACACACACACACACACACGCACACACACAAGCCTTATCACTTTACATTGATTTCCCGCTGGCCAACCAAGTGCTTAGCCATCTCTGTGGTGACAGGATGACCCATTAGGCCTGTTAGAAACTCCTCTCTCACTTACACACACCTTTATACTGTATATAGGGAGCCATACCGCAGCCTGCAGGAAACTCCCACAAGCATTTATTGACTGTTGTGTGAAAGTGGCTATTAATCCGTCAAAGGCTTTAAATGCTCAAAATATTGGAGTTGCAGGCTATTTGAAAGCTAAATACTTACAGTGGAACCCTGGCTAGCATCATTCATTAGTTCCAGAAGGTCTGACTCTGACCAAAACAGACGCAGACATAGTCAATGTTTACCCTTAAGAACTCAATTAATCGGTTCCTAAGAGCCAAAAATGTTAACAGACATTTGCAAGGTTGTATGATTATAGTTTTACATGCAGAAAACAATTCAAAATGCATATAAACCTTTTTTTGTCAATATCCGAAATGCTTTTCTATTCCGCTTATACTCATTAAGGTCACGGGTATGCTGGAGCCTATCCCAGCTGACTTTGGGCGGTAGGCGGGGTACACCCTGGACTGGTGTACCCTGTCAATTGCAGGGCAGATATACAACCTGTCACACTCTAATGGACAATTTATAGTCTCAAATTAACCTAACATGCATGTTTTGGAGAAAACCCGGTAGAGAGAACCCACGCATGCACGAGAAGAACATGCTAAAGATACTCTAGCAGAGATTCGAACCTAGGTCCACATGCTTACGATTCGACCACTGTGCGGAAACATGTTCATACATTCATTTTCGCGTGTATGCTGGAGCCTATCACTCACTGGGCACATATAGACAAACAAGCATTCACACTCACATTCACACTCCAATGGACAATTTAGAGTCGCCAATTAACCTAACATGCATGTTTTTGCAATGTAGAAGGAAACCCGAGTACCCGGAGAAAACCCACGCACGCATGGGAAGAACATTCAAACTCCAAATGTCCAACGGAGATTCAAACCCTGAACCCTTCTGACTGTGAGGCCAACATGCTACCCACTCAGCCACAGTGCAACCATGCTGATAATGTCCAACTCTAAATTTCTGATACCCATATGTGTTTTTTTTCCACTTTATTTATAAGGGCTCTATTGGCCAGGGGTCCTGTATAGAATAGAAAAGTAAAAACAATGCCAATATCCCTGCCAGGGGACCCAAAAATATGTGTATATATAGTTTTTTGGGTACACTGCAAGATACTAAAATTGTATGGGATGACGGCTGTGGGCTGCAATAGTGGTAGTGGCTTTCACGGAAGTCGGCCAATACTAATCAGTGGCTGATTGACCATACCTATATTCATTTTCATTATAGGGGAAAGAAAAAGCCTGACCGATATTACATTTTTATGCCAATATCGGCCCACCAATATCATCGGCCATCTCTAATATTAACAATGAATATAAATTAAAGGGATAAATTACCATCATACTGCAATGTTTGCCAGTGCAATACCCAAAAGGCAAACCTGCGGGCCATGACAGTACAACACAATAACAGAAGACAGAAAGAATGACAAAAATAAATCTGGCCCTTAGCTCATCAATTAAACATCTTCATCTGCGACCCAAACCTCCTTTCCTCGTTGTTGGCAAAGTAACGACTTAGCTGTTGAGTGTTCGAATTGCATGCTGCTAAGATAATAGGTTGTCATGAGGTCACACAGAGAAAGAGAGAGGAAATAAAGTGTCTTATGTCAGTGGGTTTCTCTGCCAAGACCATCAACTTAGAGGACCTTTCTCTGGAGCTTTGTTATTGTCAAGTCAACATCACATGCCATTGTGCTCTCACTACACAAAATCCACACAGACAAGGACCCTTATGCGTGTAGTCATTACAAATAAGAATTTCCTTTGTTACATTGAATAATTTGATTATTTTCTCTAATGCAGGGCACATTTGTGTGAGTGTAATAGTCTTTCTTTGTGTGTAAGTATGCATGCACTGTGAACGCCTTTGCTGTGTCCTTTCTGAATGATGGCTTTGCTAAAGTGCTGTGAAAAGAAACATTGGTTTGCTACGTCTTTGATTCATTGCTCGTGTGAGGGGAATTTGCATAGCAGGCAGACTCCAGGCAAATCTAGGCTCTCGTTAGCCGGGGTGGCTAGATACTTCATCATCATCATCAGGCTCGCCCTTCCCTTGCAGCCAAGCCGCCCTTGCTCGTGATTTGCAGATGGAAAAAACAACAAAAAGATTTGCGCCAAATATTACAGAACACCAAAAGATGTGACATGAGCTTATAAAAAAGTAATAACAAACAATTAACTCATTCAATACAACAGACTTTTTTATAAGTTTTTATAGACTTGAACGTCCTATCCCGAAATTGTAGTTATACGTATTTTACGCTTTTTTGCACGAGAAGCCAAAAGAGGTGATGACGCAACTACACACAATGTGGATATCACTTTTAGAGCAGTTTTAGCCATAAAAACGGCCATAGGTCGTCAACAGCAAGGAGGAAGTGGAAAAGCATGGAGGAGTGTAGCGTGAAGAAGGTTACGCATTGTGGGGAAATTTTAATGCATGCACACACACACACACGCATGTGCAAGCCCCACATGCTTACACACAGTTCAGTTCCAAATGTGAAACTTGTAAATAGTTGTGGTGTTATATTTGTAAATAAATTATATGTATTTTGATGTAAAATAACCCGTTTTTTGTGTTATGTCGTTTGGTTATTTTGGCTAGAGATATATGGCTAAATTTGTGTCAAAGTGAAAGTTATTCGTGAAATGTATCTTTGCACGTAAACAGGTTTTCTGTCTTTTTTAGTCGGGAACTGATATTTTCCTGAAACATACTTATGTTCTACTGCTGACTACTAAAGAATGGAAAAGGTAGATGATGTATGATTTGGTTTTTGGCTATTTTATCATACACTGCTTTAGTTATTGTACAATATTGTGCAAGAAAAACTGTTGTTTTTACTCTTTGATGTGTTGAATTATTCAGCCATCTTGGATCACACACCCAACACCAAATCCCGCGATACTTAGCTTGTAGAACACTATGGTATCAAATAAGGCTCATTCCCTTGGAAACTCAATTAAGATGGTTTGACAAATTAGTGTGTTTGTTGCATCAATAGGTTCTATCTTGGAGAAAAGAACTAAAAGATTAAGACAACAAAACCGAGATCACAAATGACCAAAGATGCTGAGAAGTTGCTGTTGGCTTTTTTACCGTCTCTCCGCTCCTTGCCAACAAGAGTCTTCTATAAAGGATTTACCCATTTAAGATGTCATTTCTATTTCTGCACGTAAAAGTATAATCATTCTCCTTAAAATAACGTTTTTGTTTATATCTGTTACCAATGTATATTGGCTGCATTGATTTTCCCAGCAAAATCAATGAACATAAAACAAAAAAACAATATACGCGCACATTTCACAAACACACCAGATATGTTGTGTAATAAATGCAAGATTTTCCTATTAAAAAAAACCCTAAACACGGTTTGAACGCCTCTCACTCGATACGATTTTCAAAAGTTAATTAATTATCGACCGCTGTTTTATGATTGAATACTGTCTATCATTAGTCAAAAATATTTAGATACATGCAGCAAATTATACTTCTTATTTGCCTAAATTATGCATTTCCAACTATAAAAAATTGCCAAATGAACTAACTAAATGGACTAAAACACAAATACAAGGCAGAAGAAGCATTCTCATTGTGAATCTAGTACTGTATTCTACATTGGCAAGCAGGTGTCAGTAATTGTTCAGTGAGACAGGCACTAGACTCGTCATTAAGGTTCCCCAGGCAACACATTTAAAGCTGCCATTACAGTATATTTTTTGTAGTACGCTGGAAGTATGCCGTCCAGAAAAAAAATAAAATAAATAAAAAACAAGGAAGTGCTAGGAAGTATTATCTTATTTATGTTAAATATTTAAGACTAATATATAAGTAATTTTTTCTTTGATTATCACTACAATATTAGTTAATGCAATGTAAATGTGTCTGTATGGGTGTTATTTTATGCCTTGAGGGTTCTAATAATGTTTAAAAAGTGTATTTAGAAGATCATAAACAGGTCCATCACGTTGAAAATATTCCATTTACTATATCCAATCTTGCTTTGTGGAAATTCACCTATCGTTGTCGGGCTTGGCACCAATTAACCGCGATAAACAAGGGCTAACTGTACTTTGCTAAAACCCCTAACCTGAAATAAAAAAATATATATACCATCCCAACTGAAGTTTTCTATGAATTCTTTTTTTGGGGGGCGAAAATCCAACTAAATTCTTTAGTCGACAACACCAACTTTAAAGATGTTCAGGCTTCAAGTCAATTCAGGCAATTCCTCTTCACCCATTGTTTTGTTTGACTTTGGAGGTTCCACTGTGGAACACATTTGAATCATTGCAGTGTATATTTGTACTGCCTTCACTGGTATGCAGCTTTCTTTCCCCGTTCTCTTTCCCTGTCTCCACCGCTATTTCTTCCATCTCTCCTCTTGACAAGTTTGCTGCAGTGCTTTCAGGGACAGTGCTTGCTGTTAGAGGACATGCTGACGAGTGCCGATCGATACCAACTCCCAAACCTTAGCATCTGTCTGGGAGCTGTGTGTGTGTGTGTATGTATGTGAATGCTGTGGTTTGTGTGAGTGAATTTGTTGGAATAATAACACACACAAGTGATGTTGAGTTTTAAAACAGTCGCTCCATAAAAATATGTACTGGGTAGACTCAAAATTAGGTAAACTATATTGGTTGTACACACCAACAATAGATCCCACCAGACACCAGAAGCTGATCCCTCCATCCTACTTGGGGGTTGCATTATTCCAGGTATTTTCTATTAAAAATGAAATTTCAGGCTAGTATATAACAGGGAAATTAAATATACTGCAATTAGATATACCATTAAATGCACATTTCATCAAATTTCATCAGCACCCTGAATTGGTTGCCAGTCAGTCGCAGGGCACATATAGACCAACGACCATTCACACTCACGTTCATAGCTATGGAAAATTTCGAGTCTCCAATCCACTTAACATGCATGTTTTGGGAACGTGGGAGGAGTACCTGGAGAAAACTCTCGCACGAGGAGAACATGCAAACGCCACACAGAGACGCCTGACTACGTGGCCAACATGCTATAGAGTAAATTCTAAATTTCTGCACACATTATTTTACTTGCACACAGGGAAAATCATCTTATGATAAAACCATATTTTGTGAAACTTCTCACATAAATTTGGGGCAATTACAAGGAATTTGTTTAAAATTTATTACACTCTAAGACACAGGTGTCAAACCCACACAGGTGTCTGTGGGGGCCAGGTCTGGCCTGCCACATCATTGAATGTGGCCCGCGAAAGCCTGGAAAAAAATGTTCTCTTTTGCTAACTATAATAAATAATAGTTATCATATGGCAATTACACATTCAAATTTACAGTAAATTGGCTGTTATTGTCGGTCCTCTGAGGGGAGCCTCAACTGTGATGTGGCCCTCGATAAATATATGTCAGAACCCCCCTATAAGACATTGTTATTAGTGTGGTTACTTTTTGTTACATGACTGAAAATGGGCATTATTACATTATTATACATTGTTACATTATTTTAAGTTCCGTTCCGTTCCGTTTTGCTCCGTGAGATACTGTATGTTTGTTGGCATACATGCAATACAGTTCAGGTTTAGAGCAGTTTATGCAGAGTGGGTTATATGGGCAGCTATTCCTTTCTCTATGAATATTTTATCATCGCATGAACAAAATGCAATTTCTAAAGGCAGCTGTGCACACGGGACATGCAGATGCACCATGGCTCTTTGCCAAGTGTGATTCCATCGATAGACATTACATTGTAGATTCAGATGAGATGCTCTGAACAGATGGAGATGCTCAAAAAGAAAGCAGCATGTAAAAATCATGTTGTGACCGAGAAAAGGGCTGCAGTAGCAGAAATGTACATACTAAAAGTAAGAGAAACAAGCGTGAGATGACTAAAGCCTAAATGATGCTCCAGCTCCATGGCACCAGCAGAAGCAAAACCTCCTCCAAACCCACTGGTGGAGCTTGACTTCCACCTCCAAAAAAAATAGCCACAGTAGAGCAAGTTGAGGAGCGTTTGAGTGAATAAATTTGCAAATATAAATATCGAAATACAGTAATACCTTAGTTTAATGCACATGTCACTTTATTCGCCAATGTTTACTACTACAGCAGAAGCTAAATACCTTAAAAAAGAGACAAGATAGTTAAGGTTGCTCCCTCTCAGGAAAACACTGCCCCTAACATTTTGGTGGAGAATTGCACATCGAGTGCTCGCCCCCCTCCAATAGCTACAACAGGATCAAGATGCCATCAGAAGGACCAGCGTTGTGACTTTGCTGTAACATAATTCAACCTTAAGGATGTTACACCTTCTCCTTCTCTTAAATCTACCACCAGTGATGCTGAAGTGTGACAGTGTGCTGGCATGTCAATAAATCCCAAGCGCATCCAGTTCTTGCCCAGCCAAAGAAGCATACTACTATAATGCACGGTGATTATTTTCGATCCTCTTATTTGTGACATAATTTGCTGTAACATGCATCGTGAACTTTAATCATATTCTATATAGTATTCCTCGTGAGTCATTGGACAGATGATGGAATGTGGGAATGGGCACTGGAATATCTAAATATGTGGCCCCATAGGCAGCTGTAAGTAGAAGACCTTAAAAAATCTAGGTTTTAAAATGAGGCAGTGAAACCAGTTGTAAAGCTTGCTGGGGGAAGCGTTTGGAGGGCAGCATGGGTTAGTTTTAAGTGGTGTTAAATGCCAGGCGCATCATTTTCCATCCACTTTGTATTTTCAAATAGCTGAGACCACAATAAAGTACATATAGAATGGAGGCGGTAACAACTTTTTTCCTTAGGTTTGCTGTAAAGAGGGAAACGACTTGGGAGAAAGATTGCAGAGCTCTTTGCAAAGACTATAAAAAAGAAGGATCAGGACACTTACTTACAGATGCTAAAACAATTAAGCCTGATGAGTCAATTTGCAGAGCAAAAACAGAAACATCTGAATCAATTCTGTTATTGAAGGCAAACTGGCGCCTGTGGCCCACTGTTAATTAAAGTGTCGTCATTGGGTTTTACTCTTTTCTTCCCATTATATTCATATCACTACTCTTTGACAAAGGATTATACTCAACATGAAAACAGATGAAAAAGCTAACATTTTCAGGACAGAGTTGCAAGAATTAAATTGCAGTACACTAATCCCTCGTTTAATTGGTTCCTCACCCCACCATAAAATAATTTCCGCTAAGTAGGATTCCTTGTTTATAAGGAATCCAGTTTTGTACACCTTTCCTTATAGGAAAGGTGTACAAAACTGTGGTGAGACCGGCGATGTTGTTTGGTTTAGAGACAGTGCCGCTAAGGAAAAGACAGGAGGCAGAGCTGGAGGTAGCAGAGATGAAGATGCTGAGGTTCTCTTTGGGTGTGACCAGGATGGACAGGATCAGGAATGAGCACATCAGAGGGACATGTTAGAGGTTTTGGAGATAAAGTCAGAGAGGCCAGACTGAGATGGTTCGGACATGTCCAGAGGAGAGATAGTGAATATATTGGTAGAAGGATGCTGAGTTTTGAATTGCCAGGCAGGAGGCCTAGAGGAAGACCAAAGAGGAGGTTTATGGATGTAGTGAAAGAGGACATGAAGGCAGTTGGTGCAAGAGAAGAGGATACAGAAGACAGAGTTAGATGGAGGCAATTGATTCGCTGTGGCGACCCCTAACAGGACAAGCCGAAAGGAAAAGAAGAAGAAGAAAAAGAGGATTCCTTGTTTATAAACATAATATATTTGTAATTCTAACACAGAAAACCCATTTGTGACATTCTAAATATGTTCAAACATGCTAATCCAATGCATCACCATCTCAAACGCACACAAAACAATGCATGCACAACCCCACACTGTAAAAGACATTGGTTAGTAGAACTAAAGAATAATAATTAGATTGATACAATATGATAACCATTGCCCCTGCACACCCATAAATCCAGTTTAGCCCAAACAAAAAACCCAGTATGTAGTATCATCCTCGCTGGTCTATGACATATCCATGAAGATGATATCATCTCAAGTTGGCATGCAGGGTGCCGGAAGACGGGAGGGCAGGTTTCACATCACTGTGGGAAACCTACCGTAGAAGGAAAGAATCACGGCTGAATGAAAATGTATGAAGGCTTTCAGAAAGACGCGTACCCGCCCACCAATACAGTCACCCACACCAGCCATCTCATGTGTTTCTACTAAACTCAAGGGACACAATTTCCTTGTCTTGTAATGATTTCTAAATTGGGCCTCTTTGCCCTGGGATATATTTAATTGCCACACACCGGCTGGTGATGCTAATGTGTGCTGACAAAACGCGAGCGAGAGTCAGCGAGAGCGGGAGAGAGAATGAGAGAGAAGCGCGACTGTTTATAAGTAACTTTGACTAAGCAAGGACATGATTGTCTGTCACCGAGTGGTCGGCTCTGCACTGGCGTCGTCTAGAAAGGTTTGAGGGGGTCTTTGCGGTCGTGATTAGCAGCAGTTTAGTGCCACACGTGGGCGTGCTTTGCCCACACCGTCAGCATGCACGGGCAGGCTATTGTGTTGTCTCTGCAATGTTTGACATGTGAGTGCATACCATTGTCCGCTTATGTGTGTATTTGTGAGCATATTTTTGCTAATCTTACTACAAAATAATGGGCAGGCTTGCCGCACAGAACTCATTTTTCTCTTACTGACATTTTGGTATGGAATTATTACCTTCAGGAACATATTTTGCTTTCTCTGGAGAAGTACAGTCGACGGCTTCACTCTAACAATTTTTTTTCAAAAATATATCTATATTTTTTTATGTATATAATTTTGCTGTTCCACAGGGTCCGACTCAAACCAAATCCAACTCTAACCAAAAACAAATTGTTCCAATTCAAAAGAATCTGTTCCAGACAACTAAAAATGTTAAAACAAAACACGTTTTATAGAAAATAGTTATACATGCAGAAAAGGATGCATTAAAATTACAAATGACAAATGAATGGACGACTGAACATTTAACGTCTCTTTTACCTAATAAACAATCCATCCATCCATTTTCTATTTCGCTTATCCTCATTAGCTGGAGCCTATCCCAGCTGACTTTGGGCAGGAGGCAGGGTACTTCCTGGACTGGTCGCCAGTCAATCGCAGGGCAGACATTCCCACTCACATTCACACTCTAATGGACAATTTAGAGTCGCCAATTAAGCTAACATGCATGTTTCGGAATGTGGGAGGATACCGGAGTACCCGGAGAAAACCCACGCACGCACGGGGAGAACATGCAAACTCCACACAGAGATGCCCAACGGAGATTCAAACCCTGAACCTCCTGACTGTGAGGCCAACATGCTACCCACTCATCCACCATGCGGCCCTAAACAATCGATTAACAAAATAACAAAATCATTAACCTAACGTCACCATTCCTTATAAGCAATCTTACTTCTAGTAAGGGTCTGATAATGTTGGACATAAAA